>JAOTOM010003733.1:0-72500 GCA_034440615.1 Ashinkailepas kermadecensis
GCCCACTTTTTTGCCCGATGGACGATCTCAGCAATTACGAAGTGGGTATCGATGAAAGTTGCAGTAATATATGTTTTTTAATTAATGTAGTCGTTTTGACCTACAACCGTAATGAATATTTTCATTTAAATGCCTTTAAATCGCCCCCAAATGGCGTTGAAGTTTCAGATTTGCCCCATGGACGATCTACGAAAGTGACTTACAGAATTGCGCCAATCACACACTGATTGATGTCTTTTCATCGTATTAGATGAGTTGAGGCAGTTAAGAGAAAAATTGACATATGAAATGTAGAAATTCATCACATCACAATTCAACTAGAGATGGGTTACGTCGCAAGTCAATTAGAGGTGGGTGATGGATTTGTTGTGTTGACCCATCTCTACCCTGAACCCATCACTAATTGAATTATGATATGATGAATTTCTACATTTCATATGTCAACTTTTCTCTTAACTGCCTCAACTGATCTAATACGGTGAAAAGACATCGATCATTGTGTATTTGGCGCAATTCTATAAGTTATTTTCGTAGATCGTCCATCGGACAAATCTGGAATTTCAATCCCCCATTTCGTGGCTTTGTACTCATTAATATTCGATGTAAATGACCCAACTGGCCCCAAATCGATGTCGAAGTTTATTTTAGAGCCATTTTCACGAAGATCGGTATAGTAGTTACTGAGATCGTCCATCGGGCATTTTCTATTGTTTTCATTACAGCATTTCAACGCCATTTTGGGGCGATTTAAAGGAAAATATTAAGTACGGTTTTAGGTCAAGACCACTACATTAATTAGAAAAACATCTATTACTGCAACATTCATCGACATCCACTTCGTAATTGCTGAGATCGTCCATCGGGCAAAAAAGGTGGTCATTTTAGACCCTCCCCTTCAAATCTCGGAAGAAGATGATGGAAGTTTTCCAGCCCGCAAGAAAGTCAACAATTTATCGTCTGCTATCATAGATGAACCTGGCGTACGCCTTCTATCCAAGGGACCTAATTGTGCGATCTCACAGCGTATATCGGAAAATGTTCTACTCCAAGTTTCAAAGGGCATACAGCGTTTCGCTTATGCCAAACGCTGGAAGGACGATATTGATAAGCGTAGCGCCCGGACCCAAGATCACATTGCAACAGTCGTTCGATTAGTATCCACTCCTATCGGAGAGTCAGAAACGACAAGTGTACCGCCAACTGCCACAACGGTCAATAATGGGCGCACCTCAACAGCACAAGACACCGGAGGCCGCCCTTCAGAACATCCGACAGAAACATCTGCAACTGTTGTTACTGGAATATTTTTACCGAGTACCAGCACAGCTCCATGGCCATCAGCAGAGGCACACGGTGCAGCGTCAACGGATAGTACAGCACCAGTGATGCCAGAAGCAACAGCACCAGCAGCCGGGCCACCAGCTGTTGACACCGACACGGCTCCGGCAGAGGTGACAAGCCAGAGAGGGGATAGCGCCGCTCCTCATTATGGTACTGTGCCTAACTTGTCCTTCAGATTTCCAGACGCTGGGAAAAGATATCCACCTCCATCCAATGCGAAAGTAGGTCAACTTAGGAAGCTTAGAGCTGATATTGTACGGACATACAAAAACACAAGGCAGATGCTGACAACGTAACACCAGATGAAATGCATTCACTTAATAGTTTGAAGACTAATGACGCAATTGTCGTGAAGCAAAGCGACAAATTTAAAGGTTTTGTTGTTCTGGATAATACTGAGTATGTTAGCAAGGCCAAGTGTGTCCTGAATAATGATGATAATTATGACAGTCTATCCAGGTAACCCGGTACCGAGGGTAAAAGCTTACACAAAAATAACCATTAAAGCAGTGGCGAAGGGCAAACTAACGGAATAAAACACCAAAGAACACTTCCCATGCATAGCAGAACACCTGTTTTCTACAGCCTACCAAAAGACCACAAACCTTCTGTTCCTATTAGACCGGTGATCTCAGCATGTGGCGGTGAAACAGAAAAAAAAACTTACTGTTTGCTTCATAAAAATCCTACATCAACTACTAAAGTTTGTGCCGACTCAACTGTGTGATACCAATGATTTTCTCAAACGTACTTCCAGTCACATGAATTCTGAGGGCATTACTGATAATGCGACATTTTTCAGCATAGACGTTGTAAATCTGTACGGCAGTATTCCGATATCTGAAGCCATAGAAGCCCCGGTAGCTCAGTTGGCTAGAGCGCTGGCCTGCGCTGGTCTCCCCTGTCTTGGCAACACAGGGTTCGAGTCGCTTCACGCGCTCGCATTTAGCCCCCGGCTGGGAGGGTCAGTTGGCAGCTGGTCCGATAAGGCCGGGGACGAGCTACCGGGCGGCCGTGTCGGTGCATTGACCGCACGTTAAACTTTCGGTCAAAATTCTGCCGTTGAACTGGAATTCATGGATCGGGTGGTGGGGCCAGGGTTCACGCAACAAGCTCTGCTTAGCAATAGAACCCTGGTTCATAAAGTCACCCCAGCAATAACTCGGATGAAATTTATTTAAAAAAAAAAAAAAAATAGTTGCCGTTCGTGAGAAACTCCAAGATTACATCCGGGACGTAACTACTTTTGGCTTAATAATAGACTACATCAAGCACATGGGGCAAGAAAAGCCCGTGGTAAAATGACGGAAGCACGCAAGAAGATGGCGGTGAAGGCGGTGAAGTATGCAAGCAGGCAAGGTGGGTGCATCCCAGCGGATCCTTTCTGGAGTATTCGGGTGTAGCCAGACTTTTGTCTCCGAAGTTCTAAAAGAAACTGGTCGGAAGTACCGGAAGACAATACGCACCTCATGTGAGAGACATTGAAAAGAAGTGACAGAAATCCGGAATCCGCCTCCTCTCACCTCCCGTACTGGATGGAGATAAATTCGAGGTCCTAATGGACGACGAACTCTGAAGCAAGTGGTGTACACGATCGACTGGCAGGCGAAGTCTGAGCACCAACTGACCTCGCTGATAGAGAGCATCATCCGATCTATCGACCCGGAGGTGTCACGACAGGTTATGGCCCTCCCTGCACTCGGCGCCCAACAGCGCCCAGCGGACCGCAGGAGTGCTTCAGCAGCATTGTACACAAAATAAATATGCAGTATCTGGGTTTCAAAATGGCATCCTTTCCCTTCCATATCCCAAGCTGAGTCAATACCATTTCGCGTTTAATTTCATTCGGATTTCAGGCAGTCACCCGCTAGGTGTTTAATTAAACGTAGCCCAGGCATTTATTACAGTTTGAAAAAATGTGTAAAATGTACTTTGAAATGCGTTTCCGGTCCCTTCTCGCTGCTCGATTCATCTAGAATCCCAAGCAAATTTGAAGTTTTAGTTCCCATCGAATACCTGTCAACCCTCGACACATTGGACTCGCAATAGAGACCAAGGTACGAAGATCTTCGAAATGAAATAATCCCTGATTGTTGTTTGCTTCACCTGTGTCGTAAACATCCACGCAATTTTTACAAGGATAAGGCCAAAGCTATGAAATACAGGAAACGTTTTTCGGTGCTGGTAATGTCCACAATGTATCAACAGAGCAGTATGTTGTCGGTCAGGAATCTTTCAGCGGCATCTAATTTTCTCGAACATTTTAAAATGAAGGTTGTAGTATAGTGTAAACAAAAATAATCCCAACAGAGATCCTTCAGTTGCGTTGAGTTGTCATGGTAGCGATCATTGTTTGCTTTAAGACACCTAGATTATGATAGTGTCGGTTGGAATGGTTGGCACTCGAGACAAGATGAAGACCATTCGTAGACCTGTAGTTCTACTTCTATCCTATCACTGTTTCTTCTATTTTTTCACTGAACCAATAATTCTTTTTCACACTTTCTGTTTGCTGATACTCCCATCGGTTGCGTGATGTCACAGCTGCCGCGTGATGTCACAGCTGCTGCGTGATATCACAGCCGCTGCGTTATATCATAGCCGCTGCGTTATATCATAGCCGCTGCGTTATATCACAGCCGCTGCGTTATATCACAGCCGCTGCGTTATATCACAGCCGCTGCGTTATATCATAGCCGCTGCGTTATATCACAGCCGCTGCGTTATATCATAGCCGCTGCGTTATATCACAGCCGCTGCGTTATATCATAGCCGCTGCGTTATATCATAGCCGCTGCGTTATATCATAGCCGCTGCGTTATGCCACAACCGCGCAAGTCCGTTAGCATAAACACGATAGGGATCGAAAGCATGGGGCCAGTGGCCAGGTGGTGTACAGAACTATATAAATTCATGTTCGATGATGGAGAGTGAAACGAAGAATTCTTACCTAAATATGCAAACGTAAATATGCTTTAATGGTGTGAAGTATAAAAACGAAGCAAAAAGATATCACTTCGTTCAGTATTTTCTAAAAATATAATTATTCAAGACATTTACAAATTTTTAGGCGCCAATACAGTTATGACGCGGCTGCGCCATTCGTGAACTTTTGTCAGACGCCAACGGATTGGAGGAAGGAACAGCGATTCAATCGCAGTTTCGCGGCGTTCATCTTTAATTATTCGTCATGTAATGGTGAGTAGCAGGATAATTTAAGGTTCATAGTCCTTGTCATGGTTAGGAAAGCAGCTTGGTCGACGTTTTCCAACATACAAAACATCGTCTTGTCCTCATAACCATCCCCTCCTTTTCTAACGATGGCAAGTCATGTGTGCTGTTTGGCAGAGTTCAAGCTTATTGCTCTGTCATAGCAAATGTTAAAACCGACTGAAGCATTGAAAATGCAGTTCCGGATATCACAAACAATAATACAATTATTATCTCTAAGTTGAAGTCAGATCATGAAAATATTTGTCTTCAATTACAAGCATACAAACTATAAATCAAGCCATAATTTTGTTGCATAGTTTAAATCGGGCCAATCATGCAATTCTTCCAATAATTATCCATCACATCATGCTATTTGTGGTTCAGCTGCGTATTGTTATGTGATGTTTCACGGTTAATATCCAAGACTAAGCTTTTGGAATGATGGATGGTTTCCAGACGCTGAATACATGACTGCTCTTGTAACTTGAGCTTGGAACCTGCACATAAAAATAGCATGAATTCCAAAGGAGCATACAGAAACATATATAGGAACATGGCTGGATACATTTGTACTTAACTACAAAGTTGCTTAAGGTCATTGTGAATTCTTGTGATTTCTTTTTCCAATGCAATGCATATGAATGTGGTTAAAGTAATGTGACCACTCATGCCCACTGCAACTGCATACTTTTCAGTTGGCAGAAAATAACACCAAAAAGGAGACTTGGAGTTGGATAATCTAGCATGAAGAATAATGTTAAAAATATATAATAATCCAACCTAACCTACCTAGCCTTCCACATGAGAAAAAAGGTGAAAAAGAACATGTTTGCACAATATTTTTCTTTAAAATAAAACTGGTTAGAAACTTACCTCATATAACTTTATCTGTTTTCAAAGAAATGTCATTTTTAAAGGTTAAGAAATCCAACTGGAAATAAAAACCTAACCTAACCTAACCAAGACAAACTTGACCCCTTTGCCACTTCAAGTAGATCAAATGTGTGTAAAATGTGTCACATGCATTCCTGAAGTACAATAATACCCATGACTGAAATCCAGGGAGTTAACCAAAATGGATACAGGCAATTGTCCATTGACATTAATGGCCCCTGGTGGTTGCCTGGGACTGCCCATAATGAGAGAGTTGTGAAATGGCAGATGCCTGCACCTTCTCAAAGCAGACAAATTCATGGATGGTAACTTATGTTATTTCACCTGTTCAACTTTCTCTCTGCATTTCTTTCTATGATTGCTCAACTTAATGCAAGATTGTTTTCCTGTTGCCTTGTGATCTGTTGGATACCATCAGTTGGTGATTGATGTAAATTTTTGAAGCCTGAATTTGGAGGACAATTTGTCAGCAAGCCTGTTCTGAGAGGACAGTATTCCTCCTATTTGTGATATATGAACACCCTGTCACTTCCAAAGGAGTTGTGGACCTTTTATCAAACAGTAAATGAACAGTGCTTGTGAAAATGGCACCATTCCATGTTCGAACTAGAAAAGGAAGGATATTTCTTTTTGGGAGAGGACATTGTTCTGGATGACAAACACCCAGGACCAGTTGTTTTTGTTTCAACCCTGTCCTCATGGTGTTGTAATTCAATTTGGGAAGCTTTATTGCAATGTTACAATTTTAGCAACCTCAATTGCCTTGTTTGAGGTTTTGAGGGTTTTGCGCGGTGGTAACTACTTGGCGACTCACTGCGTAAGCGTCATGTATTGTGTTGTTTAAATCCAGAGTAAGTGTGGTATTGCCTAGTGAAATTAGTTATCTTTCCACGGCTCTCAGCAAAACAATGCAATCGTGTTGACTAAGCTGGACGAGACCGACAAAGCTTCATCTTCTGAAACCCCCGGTACACGTAGAAGCATGGTTATGTCCCAAATATTATTGCGTCATTTTCTTGCTGCAGAGTGCGTTGTGTCCACAAAAGAGCCAAGGGTGCATATTTGTATGTACATATCATTACTATTAGATAGATAAATATATATATTATTACCCGGAACATTGAGTTTTTGAATGATTTATCTAGCTTTCGAGCAAATAGCGGGTTTGTGTCGACCAACAGGATACAAACAGGTAGCCTCGGTCTTGTAATGCCCAAGTCCGCATCTAGTTTTGATGATATTCCAAAGATATTGGTACTGTTAGAGAGCCGAATGGCTGCACCATTGCATGACAGGATGGTTTTTTCTTCTGTGACTTCAACTTCTGAGAAAATAATGGGTTTGTGTTCACAAATAGACAAGAACATGATAAGCTTTTACGTTGTAGTACCGGAGTTCGCATCAAAGTTGACCGTATCCCGAATATATTACTACTGTTAGATAGACAAATAGATATATTAATACCAGGTACGGTGAGTTTTTGAACTATGTCTCTAACTTAAGAGCAAATATATTGTTTGTGTCAACCAACGTGATAAAGACTGAGTATCCTCGTTCTTGTAATGCCCAAGTCCGCGTCTAATTTTGACAATATCCCAACGACATTGGCCCTGTTAGAGAGCCAAATACCTGTACCATTGCATGGCATGATGGTTTTTTTTTCCTGTGGCTTTAACTTCTGAAAAGTAATGGATTTGTGTTCACAAGTACGACACGAACTTGATAAACATTCATTTTGTGATGCCCAAGTCCGCATCTGACTTTGACCATAGCCAGAAGATGCTAGCACTGCTAGATAGCCAAATAGGTATACTATTCCCCAGTACCATGGGATTTTTAAAATTATGTCTTAACTTTCGAGCAAATAACGGGTTTATGTGAACAAACACGCAAAGCCAGGCTACGGTCCGAATTTGTAATGCCCAAGTCCGCATCTAATTTTGATGATATTCCAAAGATATTGGTACTGTTAGAGAGCCGAATGGCTGTACCATTGCATGACAGGATGTTTTTTTCTTCTGTGACTTCAACTTCTGAGAAAATAATGGGTTTGTGTTCACAAGTACGACAAGAACATGATAAGCTTTTACGTTGTAGTACCGGAGTTCGCATCAAAGTTGACCGTATCCCGAATATATTACTACTGTTAGATATACAAATATATATATTAATACCAGGTACGGTGAGTTTTTGAACTATGTCTCTAACTTACGAGCAAATATATTGTTTGTGTCAACCAACGTGATAAAGACTGGGTATCCTCGTTCTTGTAATGCCCAAGTCCGCGTATAATTTTGACAATATCCCAACGACATTGGCACTGTTAGAGAGCCAAATACCTGTACCATTGCATGGCATGATGTTTTTTTTTTCCTGTGGCTTTAACTTCTGAAAAGTAATGGATTTGTGTTCACAAGTACGACACGAACTTGATAAACATTCATTTTGTGATGCCCAAGTCCGCATCTGATTTTGACCATAGCCAGAAGATGCTAGCACTGCTAGATAGCCAAATAGGTATACTATTCCCCAGTACCATGGGATTTTTTAAAATTATGTCTTAACTTTCGAGCAAATAACGGGTTTATGTGAACAAACACGCAAAGCCAGGCTACGGTCCGAATTTGTAATGCCCAAGTCCGGATCTAATTTTGATCGTATCACGATGTTTGTGATACTGGAAGATGGCTAAGTAACTGTATTATTACTCAATGCCATGGTTTTTCTTTAATTTCCCCTATCTCAACTCACAGGCAAGCATTTCATCAAGATACAATCGCAACAAGCTCCCATAGCGGTAGTTACAAAACCTGCCACTGGTGGCGCTAGTTGACCCGCTGGCCGCCGTCGACTCCTATCGAACTATGGATACCAGCACCAGTGAAGAGTGTGGGGCGAGTGGTCTAGGGTAAGCTACCCGTCTCACAATCGAAAGAGTGCGAGTTCGAGTCTCACCTGCTAGCCTGGCCCGCGGCCAATCGGCGTTCGAGATGGCGACCCTATGTGGCCGGACGATGGTCGTGGCGAAAAGCCAATAACCACCACTAGAGACCGCTAGACTACAGGATGCCTCCTCCATAGCCCAATCTCATGTATGAAGTATGACAATATATACATTGGTTAGTTTTATGTTTTGTAGCTTCACTATCAATGCATGTTGCTAAACCATATTTCTTAAACGTGCTCGTGCACTTCAGACCAACACCATCCTGTAAGAGCAAAATAACTGTACTGTACTGTAATATAATGTACTTTAATGTACTTTAATGTACTTTAATGTACTGTAATGTACTGTGTTGTACTGTACTGTACTGTACTGTATTGTACTGTAATGTGCTGTGCTGTGCTGTGCTGTGCTGTGCTGTGCTGTGCTGTGCTGTGCTGTGCTGTGCTGTGCTGTGCTGTACTGTACTGTACTGTACTGTACTGTACTGTACTGTGCTGTGCTGTGCTGTGCTGTGCTGTGCTGTGCTGTGCTGTGCTGTCCTGTCCTGTGCTGTGCTGTGCTGTGCTGTGTTGTGCTGTGCTGTGCTGTGCTGTGCTGTGCTGTGCTGTGCTGTGCTGTACTGTACTGTACTGTACTGTACTGTACTGTACTGTACTGTACTGTACTGTACTGTACTGTACTGTACTGTACTGTATTGTGCTGTGCTGTGCTGTGCTGTGCTGTGCTGTGCTGTGCTGTGCTGTACTGTACTGTACTGTACTGTACTGTACTGTACTGTACTGTACTGTACTGTACTGTACTGTACTGTACTGTACTGTACTGTACTGTACTGTATTGTACTGTATTGTACTGTATTGTGCTGTAATGTGCTGTGCTGTGCTGTGCTGTGCTGTGCTGTGCTGTGCTGTGCTGTGCTGTGCTGTGCTGTGCCGTACTGTACTGTACTGTACTGTACTGTACTGTAATGTGTTGTGCTGTGCTGTGCTGTGCTGTGCTGTGTTGTGCTGTGCTGTGCTGTGCTGTGCTGTACTGTACTGTACTGTACTGTACTGTACTGTACTGTACTGTACTGTACTGTACTGTACTGTACTGTACTGTACTGTACTGTATTGTACTGTAATGTGCTGTGCTGTGCTGTGCTGTGCTGTGCTGTGCTGTGCTGTGCTGTGCTGTGCTGTGCTGTGCCGTACTGTACTGTACTGTACTGTATTGTACTGTATTGTGCTGTGCTGTACTGTACTGTGCTGTGCTGTGCTGTGCTGTGCTGTGCTGTGCTGTGCTGTGCTGTGCTGTGCTGTGCTGTGCTGTGCTGTGCTGTGTTGTGCTGTGCTGTGCTGTGCTGTACTGTACTGTACTGTACTGTACTGTACTCTACTCTACTCTACTCAACTGTACATACCTATATAATCGCATCTGACTCGCATGCTCTCTTACCCACTGATGTCTCGAAACTTTCTGATAACTTCTAATCCTATGGGGAAAATGTCATGAAGCCCAGGCAGGCTTACTGGAAAGTCGTCACTCCACCGAACGAATTGTTGCCTGAACTACTTGGAGACCATTATCAGAATGCGGACATTGACGCCATCCAGGACCGTGTAGCTCCCCAGAGAACACTGTCTCACCTTCTCACCTTCCGAGAGCCACCGATACGGCTCAGACATGCTCGTCGTATGCTACATCAATCCACGCCAAAAACCGTCTCACCAGGTGACTGTAGTTGCGACTTTAGTCCGTTGATAGTCTTCGTCCGGTGGTGCGATGGTATATGTCGATACTGGTGTCGTCTGGAGACTGTAGTCGCGACAGTAGTCCGTTACTGGTCTTCGTCCGGTGGTGCGATGGTATATGTCGATACTGGTGTGGTCTGGAGACTGTAGTCGCGACAGTATTCCGTTACTGGTCTTCGTCCGGTGGTGCGATGGTATATGTCGATACTGGTGTCGTCTGGAGACTGTAGTCGCGACAGTAGTCCGTTACTGGTCTTCGTCCGGTGGTGCGATGGTATATGTCGATACTGGTGTGGTCTGGAGACTGTAGTCGCGACAGTATTCCGTTACTGGTCTTCGTCCGATGGCGCGATGGTATATGTCGATACTGGTGTCGTCTGGAGACTGTAGTCGCGACAGTAGTCCGTTACTGGTCTTCGTCCGGTGGCGCGATGGTATATGTCGATGCTGGTGTGACCTGGAAACTGTCGCGGGGTCGACGACCTGGCGAACATCATCAGACCACCGCGGCACCAATCGCACGCGCCCAGCTAGTCAGCTGGCCGACGATAGCGGCGCCCGGCCGGCCGGCGCCTGGCAAACACAACCCGGCCGTGACCACCGAGCCAGCAGCTGAGCGGCAGCTGAGCGGCAGCTGAGCGACAGCTGAGCGGCAGCACGAGACGATGCTAGTCAATGGCAGCCAGGCAGACCATTCATCGCACGGTTCTGGCCGGCAAATAGAGTTTCGCCGGCCTTGGCGTGCCGTGCGTTCTCACTTGGCTATGTGTTGTTGATAGTGTTTGATTCGTTGAAAATGTTTGACAGTGTTATGTTTTGTGCGATAGTGTTATGTTTTGCTTGATGGTGTGACGTTGTGTTCGACAGAGCTGCGGTACGATTTGCATAGTATGACTTTATCCACTTGCAAAGCAACTATGGCGACGTGTATTGGTCGCTACGGGCGTCTCCATGTTCACATGTGCGCACAGAGTGGGCGTCCAGATTCCTCGGACTCTGTCAACACACACCTATGCAGTACATAAATTCTGCCAGTGCATACATTCTGAATGGCAAACAGATTGAACGACCTGTTCAAAGACGCAGCATTGTATGAGCTCAATGCTACAGGTATGGATATGACATGGCCAAGTCTTGGGTATGGGTGTGACATGATCATTGCTTGGCCTGAGACATGACTGACACACTCTGACATTCTGACATGCTCTGAGCCTACAGCCTTTCAACTTGCGTGAAGGCCAGTTTTACAGTGCTGCATTCCAAACACAATAGCGGCAAATGACTTTTGCACCCATTGCACTTCCTTAAAACTGTTTAAGCTAGTCACTAAAGTCTTTTGGTGACCATGCAGCTTGAACTTGTGTTCAAGCTCTTATGTCGCCTGGTTTTGCGGAAGTCAAACTGGTATGCAAACCGTCCTTTTAAAGTCTGGCAACATTATCTCACAAGTACACCTATTGCATTTCATTAACTGTATGACATATCACGATAAATGTATGGCTAAAGAAGTGCATGGGGTGAGCGACTTGGCCACTCAACCTGAAAATTATCTGTTAAAATTGTTGTTCTGCGTTCGGCTCCTTGCCGCAATAAAATCCGTCCTCATGGTTCGGTGTCGCTCCGCCTGGGGATGTCGCCCCAGCATACCTGTCCTTGCCCATGCCTCGCATAAAATCGCCTAGAAACAGCTTGCACAGTTATTCTGTGCTGCACGCCGGGCTGACATGGCAAACGGTTTTACTCGGCACTAGCTCGGTTCTGTGAATTAAACGTAAATGTCTGCCCGGTCCAAGTTGGCGGTCAAGGCTGCCGCCTGGGCGCCGGTCTGCGGTCGCTGATGGCCTTCCGTTGACGACCACCATCACGACCTCCGAACGAGCTCAACTCTGACGGCGAGGCGACCGGCCAAAAGTCGCCCCACTCCGGCCGACGCCGGCTGGACGGAGTCACGCTGTCCCCGGGGCCCACCGTCCTTCCGCTCGCCGTGCGTTCATCATCTGTGTCATTCATCATCTGTGTCATTCATCATCTGTGTCATTCATCATCTGTGGGATGGTGGCTCACAAGCATGGGTGTAATTTATGGGAGAGGGGGCTGGAGCGAACGTATCCCCCACATCTGCAAAAAGTGGCGATTTGTGCCCCTCAATTTCTTTCGTGAGCCTCCAAGCCCAGCTATTAAAGTACTTGGGTATTAAAGCCGCAAAATTGTACTTGATCACGTATAGTGAAAGTATATATCAGAGAATCTCCAAAAACACTGCAATACGATCTAGCCAATCAACGGTCTTCACAGACCGTCTGTCGTCACCAAGTCTCCGAGATGCAAATCGGAAAGCGGTAGAAATTTTTGCTTTCGGACCATTATTTAATAACATGAACCTTGACCATCTTGTGTTTTCGCTTGTGTGCGGAATTATGTTTTGCGAAGCACTAAACTTGCATTATCGCAAAGCCTTCTACGTCTTAGGCTGCCTTCCCCTGCGCATATATCGATATGCGTATCTTGAACAAACGTGATTCTGGATGTCCTTGGGTATCTTTAAGGACATGGAGGGGCGTCTTAGGCAGCCTTAAAAGTACGGCAAGTTAGCGTCGTACTCGTATTCGTATTCGGCGACGAGTTAACCAGAGACGTATTCGTATTCGCGTTCAGCGACGGGTTTATGTTCGTTCGAAACAATCACCACAAAGGTCTCTGCCTGTACTGACCACACGGGAAGCAACTACATAGGTCTCACACGACCATTTTATCGGTCAAGGTACAATCACAACGCAACACAAACCGGTTTCTTTGGTCGCCTTGCATTTCTTCGTTTTCGCCCGAATCTACCCAAATTTGGTATAAAGCAATAGTCTGCGGTCCACACTCGAGCAACAATTCAAACGTGGACATACCAAGGTCAAACCTCAAGGTCAAAGGTGCATTTAAAATCATCGATGTCCTCACGTTTGCTCGCTATATTTTTCGGTTGCATAACATGGGAGTCATTCATCGTGGCTTGTTTTGTGGTATCAGAAAGAAAGTCAAACCTCAAGGTCGAAGGTTAGATTGTGTGCTTCGATGGCTTCACGTTTCGTCGATATGGCTTCAAGTTGCAGAAAATGATTGTCATTCGACTTGGTTTGTTATGCGGTATTCAAAAGTTGGGAATTAAAAACAAGTTTCATGGTCAGAGAACAGGCTGATCTCTTCGGTCACCTCGAATGTTTTACCTTTCTGCCTAAGCCTAGCCAGATTGGCTATCAAGCGATACCCCGTGGTCAATCCTCGAGTAACATTTCAAACCGGGATATGTAAAGGTCAAACCTTGAGGTCAATGGTTACTTTAAGTTTTTCGAAGTTCTGGCGCTTCGTCGTTATACCTTCAATTTACATCAAGCGGGTTTCATTCCACGTGACCTGTTGTGCGGTATTAGAAAGCTAAAAAATCGAACTGATTTAAAAGGCCAAAGGTCAAGCCGATTTCTTCGGTTGTCCCGCATTTTTCCTTCGCCCAAACCTATCCACATCTGTTATCAAGCTTGTGGTGAACCTGGGTTAACATTTCAAACCGGGACATGTCAATGTCAATACTCAAGGTCACAGGTTGGTTTGAACTTTTCGAAGTCCTCGAACCTCGTCGCTATGGCTTCAATTTCCATAAAGAGGGTGCCATTGGACGTGGCTTGCTATACTGTGCTAGGAAGTTGTGAAATTTAAATAATTGTGGAGGTCTCAAATGTCCGGTGTGTGTACAATGATTCAGTACAACAATATAATAGGAGAAGCAGATATGTTTTGTTTGCAGCTATTGTGATCAGTGGCGCAGCAAGGAATTCCCTAAGGGGAGGGGGGCAACCCCCCAAAATGGAATGAAAAAGAGAGAGCCTTCGGCGCGCGAAGCGCACCGCAAATTTAGGGTTCGCCGGATGAAAACTCAAAATTTAGCGTTTCATTACTGTATTTCTGGTTGTAAGGGGCTGGTTAACCTTGGCTGCGCCTCTGATTGTGATGACAGGCACTTATATTATATTTGACTAGAAGCTCCCCGAAGGAATCCGTGATAACCTTCGGTGGTGGTGGTGGTGGGTGGTGGTGGTGGTGGTGGTGGCGGTGGCGGTGGCGGTGGCGGTGGCGGTGGCGGTGGCGGTGGCGGTGGTGGCGGTGGCGGTGGCGGTGGCGGTGGCGGTGGCGGTGGCGGTGGCGGTGGCGGTGGCGGTGGCGGTGGCGGTGGCGGTGGCGGTGGCGGTGGCGGTGGCGGTGGCGGTGGCGGTGGCGGTGGCGGTGGCGGTGGCGGTGGCGGTGGCGGTGGCGGTGGCGGTGGCGGTGGCGGTGGCGGTGGCGGTGGCGGTGGCGGTGGCGGTGGCGGTGGCGGTGGCGGTGGCGGTGGCGGTGGCGGTGGCGGTGGCGGTGGCGGTGGCGGTGGCGGTGGCGGTGGCGGTGACGGTGACGGTGACGGTGACGGTGACGGTGACGGTGACGGTGACGGTGACGGTGACGGTGACGGTGACGGTGACGGTGACGGTGGCGGTGGCGGTGGCGGTGGCGGTGGTGGTGGTTACGGTGGTGGTGACGGTGGTGGTGGCGGTGGCGGTGGCCATGGCCGGCGATGTAATGCACCCGTAGTGTATCCGTGGTGTACCAGTGAATGAAGTGTACCCATGGTGTACTGATAGTGTACCAGTGTACCAGTGGTGTATCCATGTATGTAGTATACCCATGGTGTACCCGTGGTGTACCCGTGGTGTACCCGTGGTGTACCAGTGGATGTAGTGTATCAGTGTGCCAGTGGTGTACTCGTGGTGTACCCATGTATGTGGTGTACCCGTGGTGTACCTGTGTATGCAATGTTTTGGCTGAATCGATAATACCTGTAGCCTTCCACATTGGCTCAAGTAAGAGCCGGATACGACAGGCAGATTCACCTAGGATCGGGTTTGAGCGGTTCGGGATGGTGCTGTGGGAAACACTGCTGAATCTGGTGGCAACTAGGACTAGGTCTGACCGGCCCGAGGTGATGCTGTGGGAAACTTTATATTGGGTGTGCCTAGCAGTGGATTCAGCACCTTCCTTCGGGATGTGATACTGATGAGATTGGCTATGGTAGCACAATGGGCATAATTGGAGGAGTTTGTAATTGTTGTGTTATGCAATATCAGGTGGATGGTGCTAGATAGGCTGGGATATATAGCTCCTTAGGAACTTGAGATAATGGATTGATTGGGGTGAAAGCATGTACTTTCCTAATATCTTTTCTAGATATGCTTAACCCAGATGGGCCACTGTGGCTCTTATTAAGCCTTAACACTTTATGACTTTATTACTTTATGACTTGAAACACTGCTGAATCTGGTGACAATTCGGACCAGGTCTGACCCACCCGGGGTGATGCTGTGGGAAAAACTGCTGAATCAACTGATGCCAGGTCTGACCGGTTCGGGATGATGCTGTGGGAAACACTGCTGAATTTGGTGGCAGCCAGCGTGGAGAGCTGCGTCAGGTGACCTTACCGTGATCTTACCGTGATATCAGGTGATCTGACTGCGTGACCTACGAGTCGAAGGGACTGCTCACTGCGATAAGACTACTTATGACATCGCTAACCACGCGATTAAGCAGCCCGCCCGCTCTAGCAACCCGCGACGTTTAATCTGCTTCACACTGCAACATCCATGTAAGTTTAAATGACTAACTATTTTGCAAAAGATTATGTTTTTGGCTTTGTGTCAAAACTGTGACTGTATCCGCACCATGACTGTTGAGGTTACGTAGTTCTGCGACACATCACACGTGCAGTGAATATAAAGCAGAATAACAATGAACAAGATTTAGAGCCGAAAGGAGTATCGCAAATGTTTCTGAGCTTCAGCGCACCAGCTGTGAGCTTCAGCTTAAGTGAGGGAAAAACATTGCATTAGTCATGAGTGTCGTGACATAGGACTCATCTTCAATTCTCGGAACGATGGATTCGCTGAAATTATGAAATGAAAATGTTTGGTCCGGGATCTGCAGAGGGCGTGTTCATGGTCCCCATCCGCTAGGATTTGTTTTCGTGACGACGCACTTCTCGCCGTATCAAACCATGGAACATTTCGAGCAAGTCTGACCGCGAACATTGGTCAAGAAGCTGTAGGAGGCACCATGAATGTGGGAGCATGGAGCACAGTGAAACGCCCGAGAGTTCTGAACACTCAGTAACTCAGTAAGGTATGTGCTACAAGGGCACAGTGAGACGCCCGATAGTTCCGAACACCCAATAAAGTATACAGTATCCCCTGTAGTGCATACAGTAAAGTATGCACTACAGGGGACACAGTCAGACGTCTGAGATTTTTGAACACTCAGTAACTCAGTAATGTATGTACTACTGGGGACCCAGTGAGATGCCTGGGTGTTCTGAACACTCAGTAACTCAGCAAAGTATGAACCATGTGGAGCGTAATACTCTGGGAGGCCGGCCTGTGTGCAGTGTGGACCACATGGAACGTCCTACTCTGCGAGGTCTGCCTGTGTGCGGTGGAATATGGTCGGCCTGTCTCCGCCACTTCAGTACCCCGCACATCGCCCAGGAATTCCTAATTATAACCGCGCGCTGGCTTAATTGGCATCTTATATTACACGTCTTATACCGACGCGTCGTTATACTAGAGGTGCGGCGGCGGCGCCGCGGCCAGAACTGCCGCGCCGCGGCGCCGCGGTGGGCTCGTCCGGCGCTTCGACTGCCGCAGCCTGGTCCACTCCAGGTCAGTCACGTCTTGTGGCTGGCCGTGACCGTGGTGCTGCGCTGCAGCCGCTGAGTACGTGCTCGCTGCTGCCACCCGGCGGCACCGGAAGTGTGGCGCCGCCCAGCGCCGCTGCGGGCCTCCACACCGGATGCTCTTCGTTTCCGGCCAAATCCCAACGAGTGGTGTGGAATTGCCGTGGGGGACGGAGGGGTCGGCAGGAAGACAGTGGTGATATATGCCGCGATGGATTTGCACAGCTTCTCAGAACTTCTCTCTAGAGATTTTGGAAGTGCTTGAGCACAGATCACTGGCGGGAATTTGCGCAAAATGCGTGGCCTGTAAGATCCGGGACGTGACCCCGGAACAATCCACGAGCCTCAGAAATAAACGTGAGGACCCTGTAGCACTACACATGCAGCGTGAAGACCCTGCAGCACTACACATGCAGCATGAGGACCATATAGCAGGGCACATGCAGCGTGAAGACCCTGCAGCACTACACATGCAGCTTGAAGACCCTGCAGCACTATGCATGCAGCATGAGGACCATATAATAGCAGGACACCTGCAGCGTGCAAAATGTATGTTTATCGCGGTCATTTGAGCGACATGTGAATGATGAGAGTAATTTTTCACCATTTACGACAAGAATGCTTCATATTGCCACGCAAGAGCGTTATACGTACTGATGCACGGCACGTATCCCATTATATCGTTTAATATTGATCCTGAAAGTTTAAGTGACCAATGTCGCCATCTCGTTCATTCCATCCTTCCATTTATGTCTTCCTTCCGGAGCACCAATGAGGTTACATTGACATAAACTCTGCACTTCCTAATTCAAGAATGTCGCAGCATGAATGGGATCCAAGATGGCATTCTGACCTGAATACTAAATCGCAGGTTGTTGAAAGCTCAAATGATGAAGTGGTTGTATGCCGTTCATCTAAAGAGTGTATCTCCGAAATATATAAAAGAGTGTATCTCGTACGTATTTCTCGCAACGGGCGAATACAGGTATAATTTGTGTTTAGTTCTTGTTTGTTTGGGATATCGAGGACGCGTCCTGTGGTATTTCCCGTCGCTGATGCTGCATATTTATTGATGTTGGTTGATAAGACAGTTTCGATGCCCTTAACCCGCGCACGTCCGGGGGGCAGATATCTGCCCCCCCTGTGGTTTTTCCTACTTTGCCGCCATACTAATCGGGTTAGCAAGGCCAAATCTCGCATGACTGCTCATTGGTCTTTTCCGCATATCCTCATAAATTTTTGACCCTGGGTCATCTCAAGTCAGGTCACCAGGTCATGAGAAGTGACGCAACATCCCTCGGAGTTCTAAGTGGCATCACTCCCATAATAATCGGGCGATTGATTTCAAACTTATATCACGTCATGATCTTATCAAAGACTATAATATGTATATCACGGTTTTTTTGTAGCATTGACCTGAGGTCAGGTCACGGCCATGGCTTCCCCATTGGCCTATGGTAAAATATACAAATGTTTCCTGGTTACATATTTGCTCTCGAAATGACCTCCAACGGTTATGGCGTGTAGTTCAAAGCTATTCTCAATGTCACCGCTGACATTTTTGCTCAGTGACCTCACCAAGGTCAGCTGAAGTCACCTGGAATCACTAGCACATTTATGCGCATTATATCGCACTGCATTGAGCTAGAAGGCTGAAATTACCATCATTATGCTTGTATCGCCAAGACGTGTCAATTGATATATCACATGACCTCCCTAGTCTATCCCATGACCTTGACCTGAGGTCATATTTTCGGTGACCCATCTGTTGACCTGACCTTAAATTACACAGCGTATGTCGATAGCACATTCCAAGGGCTGTCGAATAGCATTTGCAGTTTTTTTCTATCTGTTACAGGTCCTGAGATAGGTGCCAATATCTGAGGGTCCCACCCGATCTGGTCGAATTTAACATATGATGACCCAATGACCTATATATTGACCTGAGCGAGAAAATGACCGAAATACTTTCGATAGAGCTTGTCACCAGCTATCCAACGTCGTTTTCGGTTTGTCGCTACCTAGCATAGTTCTGGAGATCTTAGGGGGGGCAGACATCTGCCCCCCCCCCCCCGGACATGCGAAGTTGGCGCGGACCGCCGGACGTGCGAGTGTTAAGGGATAAACGTTTTGCTCGTTTTTTTTTGCACGAACACAACATATTCCCGCACTAAATATCACAACACTGGCATATCTGCACCTTTTGCTAAAGCTACTCCCATGATAATGAAGGTAGGGAGTGCCACCTAAGCTTTGCAACAATGTAACTTCAGCCATATGTTGTTGCATGGAAAGAAGCAATTTCAAAATGGCCTTTAGCTTCACTCCCCTACCCCCACCCGGCAAACTCTGATGCTCTTTCTACGTTCTTGATCTGAGGGCTAGGCCCAGATATGTGAAAATAGTTTAATTCGTGTCAGGAAGACTGCCTATGGCTGGAAAGTTGACCGGTTCCTTGTTCACGCACCAGACATAGTAGTACAGTAATAAGAGTTACTTTCCCCCAGCCCTTTCCTGTCAGGTTTGAATGATAACCCAGGGCACGAAGGTGGAATGACCCAGCGCTATGAGTATTACTATCACTGGAAAGGTGATAGGTGAGGGTGGTGAGTGAAGGTGATAGGTGAGGGTGACATGTGAAGTTCTTAGGTGAGGGTGATGGATGAAGGTAATAGGTGAGGATGATTGGAAGATATGATAGGTGAGAGTGATGGGTGAAGGTGATATGTGACGGGTAATGGATGAAGGCGGTAGATGAGGGTGGTGGGTGAAGGTGATAGGTGTGGGTAACATGTGAGATTCTTAGGTGAGGGTGATGGATGAAGGTGATAGGTGAGGGTGGTCGGTGAAGGTGATAGATGGGGGTAATGGGTGAAGGTGATATGTGATAGGGTTGTGTGAAGCACCTCCACCGTGGAGTTTCTCAACATGTGTTCCCTCTAAGTAACAGGATCTCTTTGCGCTGTATCGACATGCCAATTACGTCACAAAGCTGCCAAATACACTGCCACAGGAATCTGCCAATTCCACTGCCACAGGAAGCTGCCAAATCCACTGCCACAGGAAACTGCCAAATCCACTGCGACAGGAAACTGCCAAATCCACAGTGACAGGAAACTGCCAAATCCACTGCCACATGAAACTGCCAAATCCACTGCTGGAGGAAACTGCCAAATCCACTGCTGCAGGAAACACATATGGAACAATATCATAATGTCGAATATGCATCAACAATGACAAGCACCAGCAACATGGAACACTACGTGATTGTCTGAACTGATGCTATTTATGATCTATTGTATTAATAATAGCCCAGCGCGTACTCTGCTGCTCATTTCTTCCTCTGCAACATTTACCAAGGCCACCAAATCTCCATGCCTGCAATTACCTATGATGTTTTCTTCCGATGCAGGAGGTGTTCACCCTCAAACATCCTCAGCATTTTGCATCTCAGAACGTGCAGGGGGACGATGCGATCCTTCTTCGCCATTCCAAATCAAGTGGGTTAGATAAATGGGACACAAATATAAATAATGTGTTACAAGATCTTGAAATTGAACCCAAGCCCGATTTCCTCAGGTCAATGGTTGACCTACCAAATCGTGTCAAGAGCCACCGTTTCTCTAACACTGGGACATCTTGCAGCTTTTGTTACACATTTGGAGTTTTTCTTTTCTTTTTTTGTTACTAGGTGAACTAATATCAAAAACATCTGCGACATGTATCGATGGAATGTGCATTAAGGTGTTCCAAAGGTTCAGGGTGGTGGGAACCATGGTTGATTTCGCCTTCCTTTTCTGATTCCAAATAGTTTTTTTTCTTCAAATCTCCCCCAAAATGAACTCCCCAGAGTAAAAAACATGACGTAAGTCGTGGAAACCTACGCCCCCTAGTCACAGTTGGGGGGATAATTTATTTTTGTTCATTTCTGGCCCTACTCGTCGAGCGTTTTCTGATGACACCTCTTTCCTTTTCGTCCAACGCTTAGTTTGGAGATTAGAGGTAGGGGTTTGTATCAACCCCCCCCCGAGATGGGGTGTGAGGATATGACCGGAAAGACGGAGAGGGTTAATCAGATGTGGCTGCAATTCCCATTTGAAGAGGAACACGAATACGTTGTTGTTCTGATGGAGCTCTCCTTGTATCATGTCGCGCGCAAGTCTGCTTAGATCTCCGCTGCGTCCATGACTGTATGGAACCATGCATTACCTGCATACATACATACCAATCGCTCTGCGACAATAATGATCTAGAGTGTTTGATCAGGGTTGGACAAACTGGAATGCAAATTTGTTGCAGCCTGTGTGCTTGTGAACTTATGCCATAGAAAGACATGTGCTTACTTGTCATATTCACAAAAGTGTGCCGATTTCCTACTAACCTGCGTATGTTGGAGCCTCCACCAAACAAAGATCTCGCGGTGATTTTTGCCGCGCGTGAAGCCCACCAGCTGCACGTTCTGCCTGTCATGTATTGGGCTATCGATCTGCGCACTATGGCCAGCAGTAACAGCCATCGCAAACCCACAACCGGGCACCGACAATCGGCAGCAGCCATTACGGCCGTGCCGCAATCTGTGGCGCGCAGCGACTCCGGCTGCCCGCCGCACACAATTGATGATCCCGCTGTCAGTACGGCTCGCCTGCTCAGCGGCCGTACCGAGGGTCATATCGGCCTGCTGTACGGGGTCATATCGGCCTGCCGCCCGGCCAGAGGCCGTACCGGGGGTCATATCGGCCTGCTGTACTGGGGATCATATCGGCCTGCTGTACCGGGGGTCATATCGGCCTGGTGTACCGGGGGTCATATCGGCCTGCTGTACTGGGGATCATATCGGCTTGCTGTACCGGGGTCATATCGGCCTGCTGTACTGGGGATCATATCGGCCTGCTGTACCGGGGGTCATATCGCCCTGCTGTACCGGGGGTCATATCGGCCTGCTGTACGGGGTCATATCTGCCTGCCGCCCGCCCAGCGGTGGTACCGGGGGGTCATATCTGCCTGCCGCCCGCCCAGCGGTGGTACCGGGGGTCATATCGGCCTGCCGCCCACCCAGCGGCGGTACCGGGGTCAGATCGGCCTTCTGTACAGCTGCTGTTCCGCGTGCCAATTTCTGTATCGGACCGGCCGACCCTAATAATTACCAATGCGTGTTGTCTTACCAGCAAAGCACGATATCTTGCCGGCGGACTTGATGCACATTGCAAATTCAGTCTGTACCCCGGTGTCTTGCTGATACTTTCGCATGTGACACTTCTGAGCACGCATGTGACACTTCTGAGCCATCGTAATCGCACCGTCTCCGTGTCGGTTTCGGTAGTAAAACCTTCTTTGATGAATTTCGTCTCCCTGCTCTCGGATGTTCATGCGGGGTCAAACTTAACGACGGCACTTGCGCGCAGAGAAAAGATCGGTTTAAGAGGACAGGTGGACGATATTGAGGTGCGTCTACACCAAGAGTATGACACGGTGGAAACAGTCGATCGATGCCAGACAGTCGCCACGCCAACCACGAATGGCTACTAGCTCTGGTCTTCCTCTGCCAATTCCTCCCACTTAGAATAGCAGCTGAGGAATTTCGTCCATCTTCTGTCAGTGACATCGATATTTTGTCTGCTTCCTGGAATTTATTCCTGTGCTGGTGCTAAACTGAGTTGAGATTTACTCATTGAACCGGTGCCTCGCAAATACCCGAGTGATTCATATTCTACCATATACGTGTTTCTCGTTTGCATGCTTAGCTTTAGTCATTTAGGTGAGCTAATTGCCATCGGGTATGTGGTGGGTGCTCCACCATACCGAAATCACGACCATTGTTTATCGTAGTAAAAATAGCTCCGTGGTCCCACGTAAGCTGGGAAAAGTTCCACCGAATTACGTCTATTTTATGTGATATTGTCTATGATTGGTTTATTTTATGTGATGTTGTCTATGATTGGTTTATTTTCTACACACCATGCTCCATTCGCCCCAACCATGACGAAGATCACCACTATGCCGGACCACCATCAGATGACCAGATCACTAGCACCGGACCAGCACCATTGTGCCGGACCAGTACCATTGTGCCGGACCAGCACCATTGTGCCGGACCAGCACCATTGTGCCGGACCAGCACCATTGTGCCGGACCAGCACCATTGTGCCGGACCAGCACCATTGTGTCGGACCAGTACCATTGTGCCGGACCAGCACCATTGTGCCGGTCCAGCACCATTGTGTCGGACCAGTACCATTGTGCCGGACCAGCACCATTGTGCCTGATCAGCACCATTGTGCTCCATTGTGACCAGCATCATTGTGCCGGACCAACATCAGATTACCAAATATAAAGCAGTGCTACCGAGCAAAATCTAACTTACTGGGGCGAATTACTGCTGACACTGGTATGGTTGTTGTATCTGATCGCTAAGGTGAAGGTATCACTGCTAAGAAGCGTTCTTATTTTAGATGTATATATGTCTACCGCCGGTCACGGGAATCCCTAATTATCTGGACCGACCGAAGACCAGAGATGCTAGTTACAGAGGCATGTCGACTTGCCCGGCAGACTCTTCGTCGGTAGTCTACGCTGGCATACTGTGTCCAGCGGCGCAGTATGCAGATCCGGCTAATTATCAATGCGGCACAGTATGCAGATCCGGCTGGTAATCAATCCCTACCTATACTGCCACTGGACACTGGACGGTGGAGGGGAGTATGTGTAATGGTAAAACATGAACGACCCCCCCTGCATCTCACTCGATGTTCCGTGGCAGTTCCGATCGCGTCGCGGTAGGCTCAAATTGTGTGCCACTTAGGCTTGTCGGAGCCACCCACTGTCCCATGCAGTCGGAAGATCATGTTTGGTTTGCGAATATTTTTATATTAATTTTGAAAAAAAATAATTGGCCTGTCATGTTGCTGTTATTAGGTGCCATTGTTAAATCAGCTCCCAAAAATATCTGCAGCTGGCATGAAAGTATGTCACCCAAAATAGTTGATATTTGTCCACGAATTCCTTGATTATTTCGTGTCTAATGCACTGTAGCTGATGCTGCGAGATTTACGGTGCATTCGATAAGCCCCGAATTCCATTATTCCGCAATAATATTTCACATTTGGGCATTCGGAAGGGAAGGCGGCGACGCGGGAATTCCATGGGAAATTCTGTGGGAAAACCGGGAATCCTCAGAGCTTACTCGAGCAAATTCCTCAAATGTGGCGGATCCTGCGGCGGATTTCTCATAAGTTTGACCTATTTCAAGTTGTTGATAGTGGTGATTCCTGTTAGCCACGAAAATGCCTTGTAAGCATGCAATGCTCAAGGGCATCCACGTTCGAGTGGTGCTTCAAGGACGTGACATAACGCATATTACCCTGGTTACATGTTGATTTGGTTGTGTGGTAAAATCAGGCACTTATCAAGGATGTGGCATGCATTTTGAGATATTTTATCAAATATCCTTACTTTGTGATTTGAATGGAATAACATCGATGCCATTGACACTGTGCCCATTGGTGATCCTTTGTGTCACTGCAATCTATATCGTCTGATATGCATGCAACAATACGATGGATTTCAGAGTACAGTGACACGCTACATAGCAGTGATATATCAGAATACGGTTACATATCAGAGCACAATGGCATATCAGAGTACAATGGCATATCAGAGTACAATGAAATATCAGCGTGCAGTTACATATCAGAGCACAATTACATATCAGAGTACAGTGACATATTGCACAGCAGTAACATATCAGAGTACAGTGACATTTTCCCACAGCAGTGACACTATCAACACAGGAAGCGAGGGTGATGTTTCCTATACTTGTGGTGAAGCCTGGACCGTTGTGTGAAGCCTATACTCCCCATATTTGCCTTGGCCCCACCAACTTCTTGCTCTCTTAGCATGGGGCCCTATGTGGTGGACCCCACCAATGAAACTGACGGCACTCATTGCTTCCATGTGTTGGACCCCACCAATAACTTTCAAATTTATCCGCCCGTGGCAAGCCGTATCTGGTCTGAAGCCAACACTAATCATTAGCTGGACCAGCAGCATGATAAGCTATTAAAATATTTAAACCCGTGCTGCGCTGTGTTGGCGGCAATCAATTATCCGATGCTGGTGTCCGAACATCCCGGTGAAATTGAATGACGCCATTGGAAGTATTCCTCTTGCATCGAATGCCCGATTGGCTTGTTATTGGATGGCCCTGATCGGTCTGTGTTCCTCGTACGAACTCCTGTTGTATCTGAGGTGAGCTTGTACATTGTGGCCGTAGGACATCGCACGCACACGATCAGGTTGAGTCGGCCTCCGGGTGCTTAGGACCAATTCACAGCTGTTGTGCTTTAGGTGTTACTCACGCAGGCGGAAGATATAAATGTGACTACTGTACGTATTGCAAATGCAGTCTGTTCCCGACATGTTGAACAGCCACGTCAAACTTCAGCTAAATGAAGTTGGATGTTGGAGATGAATGACGAATTCCTGAAGTGAACAGATGACAACAATTGTATGGAGGACAATTAGTTCACGTGGAGGACAATTCATTCACATGGAGGACAATTAGTTCACGTGGAGGACAATTAGTTCACGTGCAAGCTTTTCTTCCTTCCCATTAAGCAACAAATGTATGGTTCACATCGCTACTGGCAGTGGTCTGCAAACAATTGCTCGGGCCATCACTGTTGTTCTGGGTGGATCTCTACGCGGTCTGGGGCATGGTTAGCCACACCATTTCGGCATGTTCCGTGTCAATTGCTGCCGTCCGTATTCCATCTAGATCTGCAATGGGAAGTTAGCCCGGCAACGTGGAAAGTTAGCGTGGTAATTGGCAATCGGCATGCCAGTGGATCCGATCACCGACTTTGTCGACCATCATTGCTTGCTGATCAGACCTATTAAGGGACGGAGCAGGCCACGTGTCGGGGCATTACTTCACAGTCAACGCTTCGAGTTAACGATTTGACATTTTATCGGAAGCTGGCGATGCCTCAGTAATCCCGTGGTTGAGCCGCAAACGCATATTCTTACTAGAACATGAAGAACATCCGCTGTCACAGGCACAGTCGTAAGGCCGAGAACCGGAGCCGTTGGAACCGAGCCGAGAAACTCATGTCTATTGTCACTCCGCCGACTGCTGTTGAGACTCGCTCCGTGACTGAACATGACCGCCGCCATATTCAGGCGTGCACTACAGGTGCGTTGTTCGGAAGTAAGACTGATACACCGCCCAGGAGCGACCGGTACACTGTGCACGAGTGGCTGGTAACTTGTTCAGACATAACTGGTACACTGTTCACGACTGGCTGGTAACTTGTTCAGACATAACTGGTACACTGTTCACGACTGGCTGGTAACTTGTCCAGACATGACTGGTACACTGTTCACAACTGGCTGGTAACTTGCCCAGACCTAGCTGGTACACTGTCGGGAGCAAAAACGGCGCCTGCCCATCTCTGTCAGCGATTTGGGGACGCATATGTGTCCGGTCCTGACGGGTGTGGTGGTCACGGTGTTCGGCTACTGTGCTAATGGAACCTGCTAACGAAGCCGGCTCCTGCAGTCGGCGCACCTTGTGAAGCAGGCACAGCGTGTAGTATGAGGTTAAGTTATCGGCGCTCATCCAGCTAAGACGCTTTATCAGATCCGCGACATGGTCAAATTTTGTACGCCCAAAAATAACTTTTGCTCCATAGTTCTTAATATGTTTAATCCGAGACATATTATTTTGGGTACAATTCACGTAGAACGAAAAGCAGTTCCTCCTGGAAGAGGACCAAGGCATTGACGAACACCGATATGACAGATGGCGGCAGGTAGCCTCTAAGATGTGACAGACCGGCCATGGTTCCGAAGCATCGTCTGGTAATGTTAGAAACATGCGAGTCCCAGTTGAAGGTGCGATCAAAAGTGAGTCCTAGGATTTTACTTCCGAACAGGGGAGCAAATGTTGATCGCGAAACGTTACCGTGAAGTTGGAAAGATTGCGTGCATTTTGTTGGCTGCCAACGACCATAAGCTGGGTATTCTCCGCATTTATTTTTGGACCGTTTCTGCGGAACCAAATGTCGAGGGAGGCAAGGACGTGTTGCAACTCGGCAGCGACACTTTGGATGCGAGTTTTGTTTCCGGTGACCAAAATGTGTGTGTCATCTGCATACTGAACGACTACTGCGCCCTCAGCGAACACACTGAGGTCGTTAGTGAAGACGCAGTAGAGCAATGGGCCGAGAGATGAGCCTTGAAAAACTCCGATGCTGTTAGGAAGTGGCACATATTTAACACGCGCCCTGGAGGGCCTCTGAAAATTACGCGCACTGGAGGGTGGGCGGATTCCGCCCCCCCCTAAGATCTCGGCTCCTAGTGAAGCTAGAGGAACGAAATTCGCAGAGTGGATGGGTACGGTAGTGAACTCTATTGTGTGCAAATTTCATGACCTTAGGTCAATATCCTCATGGTCAAATGAGGTCAAAGTTGCAAAATTTTGTGGTATTGCGTGGCTTGGCTTGTCATCGTTATGGATCGCTGTGATTGTATTTAAATGCTCCAAAATGGGCATCAATGATGTTTTGGACATTACTAATGATGCAATGCAGATGCTGGACCCAATAGTTGACCTCAGGTCACCTATACAGCCCCACTTTATCAGGTCAGTTACCTGTTCCAGTTACCGAAACCCGCCCGACTGCTCCGTCGGGCAGCTCGGAGCAATCGGCTTCGTGAAGAAAGGAGTGAAGTACATGAATAAAGTATGGAAACGCAATGACAAACAGTACAAATGACAAACAGTAGCGCATTTATCACAACATTCCAGTTTATCAAGTTTGGTTCCATTAACCTGTCATGAACTTGACCTGACTTGACCTCGGTGACCTAACATGATCTTGAAACTATATAGCATATCAATATACATGAAACAAGTCGCTAGTGTTGCCAAGAACACTTCCCTTTTGCGAATATACGGGAAGCGCTTCAGGGCCGATTTTTGTGATCTGGCGCTATAATTTTTGTTTGACTTTAGCGGCCCCTAACTTGAAAAATGTTCCGGCATTTTTCTTGCTTTAAACGACGCGCCGGTTATTTCTAAGCAGGTACGCAGAAAATCGCGTATATCGACCGTTAAATCTGCAGTTATTTACGAAAAACCAGAGAGGTGGGCTGATTTCGCCCCCCCCTTCAGTGCGCGTGTTAATGCTCCGACCCAGATTGTCAGTGAGGCTGACACCCTGGGTATGGTTTTGGAGATGCGCCGAAAACCATGGAGTGTTGGTACCGTGCTGGCTTAATTTGGTCAAGAATTCGAATTTTGAAAGACAGAATTTTGGTCGCTCACATCAAAGCATTTGCTCAAGTCCAGGAGGAAAAGTAGGGACATAGCATCACGATCATTGGTTGATAGGATCTGGTCGGATATGGATGTCAACGTGGTCTCCGCTAAGTGACGGGGGAGAAACTATGCTGGGTAGGAGAGAGGAGGTGGCTGTTGGATTGGTAGTCGTAGACCTGCTGGTGGACTGCACGCTCCACAATTTTTGCAATGACCGGGACAATAGGGCCAGTAGTTGGATGGGCTGGTAGGATCGCCGGATTTAAAGATGGGATAAACTAAGGAGTGCTTCCAGGAAATGGGGACGTCGGCAGTAGTGAGGCTGGAGTTGACCACATGCAGAAACACACTAGCAATGACGTCAAAGCTCAGCCGGATCATACCCACGCTGATCCCGTCGCCACCGCAGGCGGACGAGCTGTTCATGCCGAACACAATGGTACGTAGCTCAGAAAGGGACAGTGGCACTAGACAGAATGCACAGGCACCTACTCGTGGCAAACGACTGGCCAATCTCGGGGAAGCTACCTCGCCAGCAATGCGTGGTCAGTGCTAACAAAATAATCGTTCAGCCGATCAAGCGTGGCGTCGGGAGCCTTCCAATGACACTTGGCATCGCCTACGGCGGACCGAATGCACCGCCACATGGCCCCTCGTCCGCTTTTCTAAATGCGCCTCTGCACGTCGCCAAGGAAGTCGATCCGAATGGCAGAACGCACCTGTCTGTTGAGCTATCTATACACGGCAGAGCCGTGACCTGAGAAACGCAGCGCCTCCCCACGACGGGTCATGAGATCTCGAGTTCAATTTGTGGGTACACATTTAATTCACCCTCACATTCACTCCCGTTATATACTAAGTTATACGTTATACTAATAGCACCATGACAGTACGAGCGAGAGCATAGCCTTAGTGTCTTAGTGTCTTAGTAGTGTCTTGGTAGTTTTCAGTACATGTGAGTCTAAACAGTCATCCACAAAAGCTGTCATGCCTCACATTATCTTTGTATGTTCGGTCGTCTAGAATATGCAGCCGCACCAAGTATCTCTGTGTAAATATATATTAAAGTAAAATTTGTGAATGGTCCAAACATCAGTAAATCTGCATTCTATGTGGTATGCATATGCTATTTTACAATCTTCCCCTGGGCTATTGATTCTCATCCCCTCTTCCTCCCACCCCTGGCCCCATTCCTGGTTGTACATTTCACGTGCTCTTCCGGATCTCCACGTACTCTCTGGGATACCCTGCGTCCTGCAGGTGTTTCCTCATTATTGTGGGATCTTTGAAATTGCCGGTATGTTGTGGGCTTGGGTGGTACTTGTCAGTGGCATGTATGATTTCTTTCTGCGTCATATCATGATGTATGTAGACATACCTCTGTTCTTTGCTATTCCGTGCCATGATCTTTCCAAGTTTTTGTGGTATTTAATGATGAGGTATTTGTCCCACAGATATCCTAGTGCTTGCATTTGTTTTGGTCGTTTTGCTGTCAAAGTGTGATGTCATATGACTTTTGTTTTGTTAAATTCCTTCTACATTCTGTTATGCCGCTAACTCCCTTCTGGTTAAGTTTTGAGCCATGCACAGCACTTCTGTCGTCAATATCCCGATAATTAACTGAAACTCTCTTATTTCCCTCAGGGAATGGCATGCCCTATCGTCATCACTCCAAGTTTCTCTTATATGATGACCATTTTTGTAATTTCACTATTTTTTCTGGTTCCTCATGTGTCCAGTGGGGTAGATGGGAGTGCACCCCACCCAGAATCAGAGGATTTTTACGTGTACATTGCTCGATTTCATCCACGTGATTGTATTTGTCAGCTAGGTCCTTTTTTAGTTGTTTGCTTTCACCCTTTAATTGTTTCAGCTCGTCCTTGATCCTTTTGCTGTCCTCCTTGATGTCCTGCATCTCTCTCATAAGCTCCATTTCCACTTTCTGTATTGCCTCTTGGATCAGTTTGTTTACGTTCTCCATTACACCCCCAATCTAGGTCCCCAATATATCCTATAGCACGTGGGAAGTTTTCAGGTGTGTAGATAATCTTTGTCTGTTTTGCTTATTAATTCACGAAAAGCACAAGCACAGTATCATATGCAAAAACAATTAGCATATATGCCCTGATATAATGGTGCTCCACTTATGCTCTGCTTACATATTCGTCCGGACAGTTCGCCGTCAGAGAGATGAATGACGAGCGAATTCATCTCCAGATATGATATATGCGTGTGTCTGCACATCTGAAAATCCATAGGATGTGCTTAGTCGTCGAACTACGCTTCCAAAGCGGCCCGAGCGAACAACAGTTCCATATCGACAGACGCGTGGCAGGTTCGCTCCATCCCAGAGCGTCAAACATCAATGGCAGTGGTGCACCGCTGGCACGTCGCTTCATTACGCCACCCGAGGGCTTCGGGCCTCGTCCCATCGAGCCATGTGCCGCCGCCGACGGCCCATGTCAGGCATCATAGTCTCGCTCGAATGGCCGTCGCCCGCCGCCGGCTTGTTCGCTAATTAGATGGCCAGCCGGCGCTGTCTGCGCCAGTGCGACGGCAGACGTCCTTGGCGGCGCGGACGGCCGTTGTCCTTGGTGGCGCGGACGGCAGACGTCCTTGGCGGCGCGGACGTCTGCCGTCCTTGGCGGCGCGGACGGCAGACGTCCTAAGCGGCACGGACGGCACACGTCCTTGGCGGCGCGGACGGCAGACGTCCTTGGCGGCACGAACGGCAGACGTCCTTGGCGGCGCTGACGGCAGACGTCCCTGGCGGCACAAACGGCAGACGTCCTTGGCGGCGCTGACGGCAGACGTCCCTGGCGGCACGGACGGAAGACGTCCTTGGCGGCACGGACGGCAGACGTGTCGCTGGGGGGCGGCCAGCGTGTCGGGTATATCACCATGACGAGAGGTAGTGCGCCTGCCATCGGATGGATGGTGGCGGATGGCGATGTGTCTGGGACTTTGTTCGACTGGTTGTGCGGGCTGTCCCAGTTGGCCCCTCCGGGCATGTGCTGCGTGTGTGCATGACGTGGCACCACGTCAGGTCGGCCGCTGCCACTGTCAAGTGGCTCCGGCTGCGCTGTTGCACTGCTTTATTGCTGGACCATCGTTAGGAGACGTCCGATACGGTGTGGCTTGTCCAACCTGCCCATGCGTGTGCCTCTCGCTCCGTGACTCCTGTCCCTATCTACTGAGTGTCTCCCCTGCCCATGCGTGTGTCTCTCGCTCTGTGACTCCTTCCCACGTCTGCTGAGTGCAGACGTGTCTCTCGCTCTGTGACTCCTGCCCCCGTCTGCTGAGTGTCTCCCCTGCCCATGCGTGTGTCTCTCGCTCTGTGACTCCTGTCCTCGTCTACTGAGTGTCTCCCCTGCCCATGCGTGTGTCTCTCGCTCTGTGACTCCTGCCCCCGTCTACTGAGTGTCTCCCCTGCCCATGCGTGTGTCTCTCGCTCTGTGACTCCTGTCCCCGTCTGCTGAGTGTCTCCCCTGCCCATGCGTGTGTCTCTCGCTCTGTGACTCCTGTCCCCGTCTGCTGGGTGTCTCCCTGCCCATGCGTGTGTCTCTCGCTCTGTGACTCCTGTCCCCGTCTGCTGAGTGTCTCCCCTGCCCATGCGTGTGTCTCTCGCTCTGTGACTCCTGCCCCCGTCTACTGAGTGTCTCCCCTGCCCATGCGTGTGTCTCTCGCTCTGTGACTCCTGCCCCCGTCTGCTGGGTGTCTCCCCTGCCCATGCGTGTGTCTCTCGCTCTGTGACTCCTGTCCCCGTCTACTGAGTGTCTCCCCTGCCCATGCGTGTGTCTCTCGCTCTGTGACTCCTGCCCCCGTCTACTGAGTGTCTCCCCTGCCCATGCGTGTGTCTCTCGCTCTGTGACTCCTGCCCCCGTCTACTGAGTGTCTCCCCTGCCCATGCGTGTGTCTCTCGCTCTGTGACTCCTGCCCCCGTCTGCTGGGTGTCTCCCCTGCCCATGCGTGTGTCTCTCGCTCTGTGACTCCTGCCCCCGTCTACTGAGTGTCTCCCCTGCCCATGCGTGTGTCTCTCGCTCTGTGACTCCTGCCCCCGTCTACTGAGTGTCTCCCCTGCCCATGCGTGTGTCTCTCGCTCTGTGACTCCTCCCCCGTCTGCTGAGTGTCTCCCCTGCCCATGCGTGTGTCTCTCGCTCTGTGACTCCTGTCCCCGTCTGCTGGGTGTCTCCCCTGCCCATGCGTGTGTCTCTCGCTCTGTGACTCCTCCCCCGTCTGCTGAGTGTCTCCCCTGCCCATGCGTTTGTCTACGCTGACGGGTATCTGACACGAGAAAGCTGTGCTGTAGCCAAAGGTAGCTGCCAATGTCTCGGGGCTGTGGCCATCAACGGCCCGTGTCAACCTCTGACGTCGAAAGCGATCCCATAACCGGAGCCGCTGGCTATTAGCCGACAGTTGGCAGCCGATAGCCAGCTCCTCTCATGCTACCATATGGTGCTCGGAGTCAGCTCAATTCCCTGCTGTCACAGGGTGGTCATGCTACTAAGCTACTGGCAAAGCACATGAGATCATTAACACACAAGCGTCGGAGCAGTGATTGTAATCAGCGAAATGCGTGTTATGAAACACTGAGATTAAATCGACGGGATTGAGATTGGATCTAGTAAACTCTCCATTCACGCAAAAGCTTAATCGATATCCAAATCGTTTTATTTTCCTGGGAGGCAAGCAGTGATTACGGCACAGTACCATACAGCTATCCGAATTGCTCTCTTGTGGCCTCCAGCTGTGCAAGTGGATTGGGGAGTTGCCGCGGAGAAATTGTGATGATGGATAGAATGGGTACTCTAGAATATATATATATATATATATATATATATATATATATGTGTGTGTGTGTGTGTTTGTGTGTGTGTAGATACATGCATATTTCATTTATTTCATTTTGTTAAGTTAGGCACCTTTATACATGCATATATGTATGAATGTACACATACATCTCAGTTAACACGCGCCCTGGAGGGCCTCTGATAATTACGCGCACTGGAGGGGGGCGGATTCCGCCCCCCTAAGATCTCAGCTCCTAGTAAAGCTGGAGGAACAAAATTCGCAGGGTGGATGGGCACGGTAGTGAACTCTATTGTGTACAATTTTCGTGACCTTAGGTCAATATCTTCAAGGTCAAATGAGGTCAGATTGGCAAATTTTCCGGTTTTGCGTGGCTTGGCTTGTCATCGTTATGGATCGCTGTGATTGTGTTTAAATGCTCAAAAATGGGCATCAATAATGTTTTGGACATTACTAATGATGCAATGCAGATGCTAGACCCAAATTTGACCTCAGGTCACCTATATAGCACCACTTTATCAGGTCAGTTACCTGTTCCAGTTACCGGAACCGGCCGCCCGCCCGACTGGTCCGTCGGGCAGCTCGGAGCAATCGGCTTCGTGAAGAAGGGAGTAAAGTACATGAATAAAGTATGGAAACGCAATGACAAACAGTACAAATGACAACCAGTAGTGCATTTATGGCAATATTCCAGTTGATCAAGTTTGGCTACATTAACCTGTCATGAACTTGACCTGACCTGACCTTGGTGACCTAATATGACCTTGAAACTATACAGCATATCAATATGCATCAAACAAGTCGCAAGTGTTGCCTAGAACACTTCCCTTTTGTCAGTATACTGGAAGCGCATCAGCGCCGATTTTTGTGGTCTCGCGCTATAACATGTTTTGATTTTAGCGGCCCCTAACTTGAAAAAGTTTCGGCCGATTTCCATTTTTCTTGCTTTAAACGACGCGCCGTTCATTTCTAAGCAGGTACACCGAAAATCGCGTATATCAATCGGTAAAATGTGCAGTTATTTGCGAAAAACCGGAGGGGTGGGCGGATTTCGCCCCCCCCCCCTCCAGTGCGCGTGTTAACACAACTTCAACTGATATCAGATATCATTGGATATCTGTCAAAGCATAATCCACTCCTTAGATTCAGAAAGCTGCGCTAGCTGAAATAAGCTCCTCGCTTAGTTTACCCTAACAAGTAACTAGATAAGGGAAGATAGTTCATCTTAAAAGCTTCCTGGACCGCTAAGTTACAAATCCTTATCATATGCCAGTATTGTTATTCGGCATCTCATGGAAGTCTGGCAGTCCTGGAGGCGATCTTGGCCCATCTGGTTGCACCAAATCCAAAAAGCGTTTTCACGTGCATGGGTAAGAACTGAGGAACTAGGAAAGAAAATGTGGCATTATAGTGTGGCCAAACTACACCACAAACTAAGTTGTGTAACAAGCAACCCGGTATTCAACTGACATTATAATCCAATTGAACGACATGTTTAATCATAGCTGGTCCATATGGAGGTCTAATGAATATTAAAATTGTTGATTTACTTGCTAATCTGGATAATGTCACCCATCAGCGTTGGGTATTGCCTTCATTCATCAATACAAACCGAACACCTTGCCTACTATTCTATTACCCAGGAAGGTATTCGCCGCTCAGAAGCGACTTGTCGGAAGACACCGTCTCAAAATAGAATGGTCTGGCGAGTTATATTAAATCACCGACCGTCTCCGGCACCGCTGACCTCTCCCGTTGACCTTGTCACAGCCACCAGCTGCTCCATCATCGCGACTCAGAACGTCCAGCAGAGTTCGCGTCTTGACCTCTGACCTCAAACGGCTTCTACTGCCGCGCCGCGTACCAGGTTGTCTCCGCCCGTCTGGCGCTGGCCCAGATGGCGGGGCCATCATTACCAGGCCATCGTACCAGGTTGTCTCCGGCCGTCTGGCGCTGGCCCAGATGGCTGGGCCATCATTACATGCCCTGTCGCCCCGAACATGCTGCATTGATCAGGCGGCCGTCAGTACCAATCATTCCACATTTATCAGCGGACGGCCGTCAGTACCAACCATTCCACATTGATCAGCCGGCCGTCAGTACCAATCATTCCACATTGATCAGGCGCCCGTCAGTACCAACCATTCCACATTGATCAGCCGCCGGCCGTCAGTACCAACCATTGCACATTGATTAGGCTTCCGTCAGTACCAACCATTCCACATTGATCAGGCTGCCGTCAGTACCAACCATTCCACATTGAGCAGGCTTCCGTCAGTACCAACCATTCCAAATTGATCAGCCGCCGGCCGTCAGTACCAACCATTCCACATTGATCAGGTGGCCGTCAGTACCACCCATTTGGCATTGATCAGCCGCCAGCCGTCAGTACCAACCATTCCACATTGATCAGCCGCCGGCCATCGGTACCAATCATTCCACATTGATCAGGCGGCCGTCGGCACCAACCATTCCACATTGATCAGGCTGCCGTCAGTACCAACCATTCCACATTGACCAGGCTGACGTCAGTATCAACCATTCCACATTGATCAGGCTGCCGTCAGTACCAACCATTCCACATTGATCAGGCTGCCGTCAGTACCAACCATTCCACATTGATCAGGCTGCCGTCAGTACCAACCATTCCACATTGATCAGGCTGCCGTCAGTACCAACCATTACACACTGATCAGGCTGCCGTCAGTACCAACCATTCCACATTGATCAGGCGGCCGTCAGTACCAACCATTCCACATTGATCAGGCTGCCGTCAGTACCAACCATTCCACATTGATCAGGCTGCCGTCAGTACCAACCATTACACAGTGATCAGGCTTACGTCAGTATCAACCATTCCACATTGATCAGGCTGCCGTCAGTACCAACCATTCCACATTGAACAGGCTGCCGTCAGTATCAACCATTCCACATTGATCAGGCTGCCGTCAGTACCAACCATTCCACATTGATCAGGCGGCCGTCAGACCAACCATTCCACATTGATCAGGCTGCCGTCAGTACCAACCATTCCACCTTGATCAGGCTGCCGTCAGTACCAACCATTCCACATTGATCAGGCTGCCGTCAGTACCAACCATTCCACATTGATCAGGCTGCCGTCAGTACCCACCATTCCACATTGATCAGGCTGCCGTCAGTACCAACCATTCCACATTGATCAGGCTGCCGTCAGTACCAACCATTCCGCATTGATCAGCCGCCGGCCGTGCCAGCAGTGGCGGTCGGTCGTGTCTCCGGTCGTCGGTCGAATCTGCCAGTCCCGCGTGGGCGCAACTCAGCTCTGAGTGGTGCCGCCCACGCCACGGTATATGTTAGCGGCCGGTTAACGCCCCACTGCCCGACATGGTGGTGGGCTACCGGACATGGTGGTGGGTTACTGTCCACTGCAGTACATGTTAGTGGTGAGTTACCGCCCGCCACTGACATGGTGGTGGGTTACTGTCCCACTGCGGTACATGTTAGTGGTGAGTTACCGCCCCCCCTCACACTGACATGGTGGTGGGTTACTATCCCACTGCGGTACATGTGTGTGGCGGGTTAATGCCCCACTGCGGTACACGTGAATGGCAGGTTGTGTCCCACTGTCGGTCACGTTACCGGTGGGAAGCCGTCGGACTGCGGTGTGACTCTGAATGTTTGGCTAGTTGGTCGTGACATGTACGTCAGATAAGGGATGCAGGTCCGCTGTAGCCCGCATCTCGGATTGTCTGTCCCTCGCCGCACCCGCACTTGTCCAACTGTGCCCACTCCTGATGCAACACAGCACCCCAAGCCGACAGGCGGATTCTTCTCGCAGCATAGCGATCTGAAGATCCAACCCTGCTCCACCCGGTGGGCTGTTATCTCCTCCGCGCGTACACACACACATACGCACGCACGCACGCACGCACGCACGCACGCACGCACGCAAGCACGCACGCACGCACGCACGCAAGCACGCACGCACGCACGCAAGCACGCACGCACGCACGCACGCACGCACGCACGCACGCACGCACGCACGCACGCACGCACGCACGCACGCACGCACGCACGCACGCACGCACGCACGCACGCACGCACGCACGCACGCACGCACGCACGCACGCACGCACGCACGCACGCACGCACGCACGCACGCACGCACGCATGCACGCACGCACGCACGCACGCACGCACGCACTCACGCACGCACGTACGCACGCACGCACGCACGCACGCACGCACGCACACACGCACGCACACACACACACCACACACACCGCACACACTGTACACACCGCACACACGCGCGCAAACACGCGCACACGTACCGGTTCACACACATATTAAAAACAAGCAGTCCCGCCGCTGGTCAGCCATAATGATTTCTTCAACACACTAATTTCACTCGCCATCGGGTTGCAGGGCTTTTCGCAATGCCGCTGGTGCAGACGTTAGATTTCAAACATGAATTCGCTACAGCGTGACTATTTCAGAACTTGGATGTCAGACGGATTGTCGGAAGGCATCTGAATGATGCATGTAATAAGACATAAAGACATAAAGACATAAAAGAGCAGTGCAACTATGAGCCACAAGGGCCCTTCTTGGTTGCACTTTGGACACTGAACCAGTTGCCCACCAAATCTGTCGATCAACCCTCCCTGGAATACAGAAAAACAAGCCCCCTATTCTTATAATGATTGTCTATGTCGTTTTTCAAGATGTTCAGTGTGTTGCAACTGACAATGGTTCCTGGAAGCTGATTCCAGTGTTATACTACCCTGTTGGTGAAGAAGACTGTCTTAACCTTGTCCTGCTGTGATTAACTTTAATTTTGAATTGATGACCTCTAATTGCATCATTTCTGATAAATTCAAACATTTCCTTGAGATATCCCTGTTCCTGACCATGAACAAATTTAAAAACCTCGATGAGATCTCCTCTCAGCCTTCTATGTACATCTAAGTGAAAACATATTCAATTTCTTCAATCTTTCTTCATATGCCAGGTTGCCTATACCATTAACCATTTTTGTTGCCCTCTCTTGTACTCTCTCTAAAAGCCAACAATCTTTCGCATAACTAGGGGACCAAGCTTGGACACAGTATTCCAAATGTGGCCTAACATATGCACAGTAAAGCTTCCTAATGACTTCCTCACTTTTGTATGACACATTCCTCTGTATTGCCCCAAGCATTCTTAGTGCCTTCTTCCTGGCTTCTTTGGTCTGTTCTGATGCTCCCAATTTTGTGTTCAAAATAACACCTAAGTCCTTCTCCTGCTGAGTCATAGATAGCACTTGGCCACCCATCAAGTATGGAGCCTTCATATGCTGCCTACCTACATGCATGACTTTGCACTTATCAAAATTAAACTTCATTTGCCATTTTTCGGACCACTTCACAAGCTCGTCTAAGTCTTTCTGCAGCAAAACCTGCTCATTGTGCCCTGTTATTGCCCTAAAGACCTTCAAATCATCCGCAAATTTCAAAACCTTACTGCTTAGGCCACATTCAATGCTATTCACATATATAATGAACAATAGTGGCCCCAGTACCGACCCCTGGGAGACTCCACTAAGAACATTTTGCCATGATGACTTTGTACCATTTAGCATCACTCTCTGCTGTCTATCTGAAAGCCACAACTCTATCCATTTTAGAATGCTACCTGCAATACCATGGACCTGAAGCTGCATCATTAACCGTTTATGGGGTACCTTGTCAAAGGCCTTACTGAAGTCAAGATATGCTACATCAACCTAATTTCCATGATCAAATTGTTCTGCAGCAAAATTCAAAAAGTCCAAGAGATTTGTGAGACACGATCGCCCTTTTCTAAACCAATGTTGAGTATCTTGAATCAATCTGTTTCTTTCCAGAAAACTAACTATTCTATCCTTGATAATTGATCCGAGAACCTTGCAGACTAGGGATGTGAGGCTTACTGGCCTATAGTTTTCAACTTTCGCTCTTTCTCCTTTCTTGAAAATAGGAACTACATTTCCCCTTTTCCAATCTGTTGGAATTTCATTTTGTGAAACTGATCTACAAAATATTATACTAAGTGGAATTGCCAGTTCCTTTTCAGCTTCCCGCAATACCCTAGCATAAATTCCATCAGGTCCTGCTGCCTTGTTTGGCTTTATTTTTCTGATATAATTCAAAACAACATCACTATCAATGAAATCAACATCGTGTATCTGATCACCTGTCACTGAACTGTGGTTCACGGTTGGCAGATTAGTCACATCCTCCACTGTAAACACTGATTTAAACTGCTTGCTGAGCTCCTCAACCATCTCAACCAACCTCGACCTCACTCAATATAGTCCCATTTACTTCCAGTGGACCAATTGTGCTTGAAACTTTACTTAGCTTGTAGAAACTAAAGAACTGTTTATTGTTCCCATTACAGTTCCTAGCCAAATCCAATTATTTTACTCGCTTTGCTGCTCTGGTTTTCTGCTTCACAGCATCTCTAGCTTTTTGATACGATCTTAGATTTACGATATTTGAAGCTTCCTTAAATACTCTAAATGCATCTTTCTTAGCCTTAATTGCTTTCATCAAATCTGGTGTAAGCCATGCTGGCTTTCCTACCCTTCTTTTGCGCCTTTGCTTTTGGGGGACATGTCTAATCTGAATTTCCCTCAAGTAAGATTTGAACTTTTCCCACATTTCACAGGCATTTAAATCAAATAATTCTTCTTCCCATTTTATGGCACTTAAAGCCTCTCTCATGCAGTCAAAGTCTGCCCTGTTAAAATTGGGAATCTTTGCCAAATTATCCTTGATTGTCCCTGCTACTTGTGCCTTGAATCTCACTATGTTATGGTCACTTCTTCCCAGAGTTTCTCCTACAGAGTTTCTCCAAGTCTTGAACTAAATCACTTAAATCTGAGAAGACAAGGTCCAAGAATGAGCCCTGCCTGTTTGGTTCCGCCACAAACTGATGTAAGAACAAGTCCTCTTCAAGGCATTTCCTAAACAGTTTACATGATGGGGAGCCAACACCAACATTTTCATATCCTTCTAGATTAATGTCACCAAGAATAAGGCATTTCCTCTGGAAGTTTCTACTGATTTCCTCACAAATCACCTTATCGAGCTCCAGTTGCTGAGAATGTGGCAAGGCTCCTGGTCGATACAAAGCTCCTATCCTCAGTTTATTGCTGTTGCCTTTTCCCACAGCAACATCAAACCAAATGGACTCCACAGACACATTTTTTACCTCATCTGCTACTTTTTTAGAACTGTATAAGCTATTCACATAGAGCATTACACCACCCCCTTTCACTGCTGGACCCCTATTACATGAAAACATATTGTATCCCTGGATCTCATAGTCCTGCAAGTTATCCCCAAATTATCCCTCACTGATCCATGCCTTAGTAATGCAAACAAAATCTGGTTTCTCCTCAGCAACATAACACTTGAACTCATCAAATTTGGATTGAATGCTCTGAGCATTAAGCATCATACACTTAACAAAAGTTCCACAACCCTCTTTGGCTTTTTCATGTAATATAATTATAAAGTATTAGGCTCTGTTTAACCCTCGTAATGCTGGGGGATATGAATTTGATCCTACCCCACCACCCCGTTAGGATTTTCTGAGACGTCTAAGCTGTTCAAGTTATCACTTTCCAATTTGGCATACCTTCCAACAATTAATTAGCACACATCGTGTTCAACAATTAAAATTTAGTCTGCGCAAATCCCGTAGTTTGGAAATGTCACTCTGATCATGACCTCGTCAATTCCGTTTTTATATGCAATGAAGCATTTCTCACGAACGAGCTGTATAAAATACAATTAGAAGAAATAAATGGTATGCAGGCAAAGAATCAAATGAAAAGGTAAAAGGATGACGGCGTATCTTCAGGTTGAGCCAATAGGTCATTGTTTTATCGGTGGTTTAAATTAAAACAAAGATTTGCGTGCATACCTTTCTGCATGTATATCGTGGTTGTAAAACCATGAATATGTAATGGCAAATGATGTCCAGTGATAATGTTCCAAGCTTCAAGTCGATATCAGGTCAGGCCACTGAGATAGAACCGGAACTTTCAAGGGACCACACGTTTTTTTTGGGGGGAGGGGGATTCTGAAGACAAATCAGAAAAGAAAACACGATTTTTAATAAACCTCAAAATGGTCATAGGGGAAAACATTTGATTATGCTTTGGGCCCAATCGTGACCGTTTCCTTAGTGGGATCTGCTTTAAATCGCTAGTTTCAACGGTTTATCACGTATTTGACGGTGCTTCACATTGACCTGATCGGTAATCTTGATATTTGCACATGTCGGTGGGCTAGATGGGTATTCAGTTGGCATATCATCAACATTCAAGAACGAAATTACATCTGTTTCACAATCAGAGTCCGACAAGTACAGCGAAGACTGATTGGCAGACTATGGCCCTACGTTGGCGTATTTGACCTGACCCAGAGGGTCAGATAAAAAGTCGCCACAGCGAGTGGTATAAAAGTATACCGCACTGTGATGGCTCTGCCGCTCATGAGCCTTTTTTACCGTTCAGGAAAACACTTAGTTTTCCCTCACAAATAAACGTCTTGATAGTTGGTTAGACATTCTTTTTTTACGACACGTAGACTGATTATGCCACATAGCACGTCAATCTCTAACGCCGATTAATCGCGAGCGAAGAACAGCGACCGGCGAAACTGGAACTCGCAAGCTTTCGGCTGGGAGACGAGCGTCCTACCCCTAAACCTCTAAGCGCTTGGTTAATTAACTATGATTAATATAATCTGACATTCATGACTAAGCTCAAGGTAAGGTAGTTTCGACTGTCGTTAGCGAAGAAAATGTGCTTTGAATATCTGGCTTGCATATTCAACGAACACTTCCACCAAAGCCACATCAAAACTCACTCTATTTTTATATATGATGGCGTGCATTAGGTATGTTCATTTTTCGTCCGTGAAGATCGAACAGCGATTGCCTTGATTTTCATTACGACCGTAGTTCTCCAGGAATATACATTTATGCCACGTCATTACATATCTGGTCTTCTCCTAAGCAGACAAAGTCTGTGTGGTGCATCATTGTTGTGCTGGCCATCAGAGCCGCGCCACGTTGAGATATGTATCGTAGTATAAGCAGCATACCACTTCAGGCCGGTTGGTACCAACTGGCTACTGTCTTCTTTGATCACCAGAAATGCCAGGGGCACCGTTGCGAGCGGTTGGATTTTGTACTGTCACGTGATGGTTGAACGGGCTGCACCAGCTCGCCTGGGGTGATAATGCCGTGATCGGACTCGATCGGGGCTGGATGGCCATTGTGGATCGCAGGATGCGTTGGTGATACTCACGTCAGGTTATCAAGAGCACCATAACGGCTCATAGGAATTCAGACTGCCGCGGAAGAAGCACTCAATATACTTGGCACGTTCTTCATGCAAAGCGAATGGCTATCGATTTTCCAGATAGAGCTCACGTTAGACTAAAGCAGGCACCCCCTGCAGTCGCCTACGATTCAGTGAACTTTGGGTCCATCTACGTCTTGCCATTTTATAATATATATATATATATATATATATATATATAAATAATATACTTATGGATCTAGGGGCGGGACAATGTGGGCCTTGTTCCGCTCCTCTCCCCCAAAGGTGGATTTTTCCGAACATTTGTAATAAGTTGTCACTTTCTCGAAATCAAATAACATTTTCTCAGAACAATGCTGTCATAAGTGGACGAACCGAAAGTGGCCTGTTTGAATCGATAAATAATTAAAACGCTCGTCGAAAGGTGTGGCAGTTGTCCCCCCTTCTCGCCAGAACCGGTACCCCGTGCCTCACCATGCATCAGCTCTCTCTTGGCCATCTCTTCACATTCTACACCAGATAAAGTACTGTGCATTGCGTGTCATTCCATGTGCCCATGCTTGCGTGCCCAACTGACTATGAAGTTGTTCGGGCCGGCCCCGCCGGACAATGCGCCGAGTAGCACACACAGCAGTTGACACGGCGCGCCAGATGTGTCGCAGTTCTCTAATTCAGGCACCTCTTCAGCACATCCGAGATGTCACCCAACTATTCGCGGCCGCTGGTAGCCCGAGCACATAAATAAAACACGTGTTGTAGTGCCTCTCTGTCATGTCTGGTTTTTGATGGCAAGTGCGCGTAGCCTCAACTGTAGCGATTCCCACGATGCCTTTATATTCTCCCATCGAAAATACATTTCCTACCAGCAAGGCTGCCTTAAGACATTACCAGTCACGGTTTCGGCTTTTCCAGCCGGTTCATTGCATGGATGAATCACCGAGTTCACTGGAGCCAACTTCATCAGTCGAACCCACTTCTCTCACGCCAGTCAAACTACCGTGGGAAGAACTATATGCGTGAATTTAACTTGTGGTGTATGCAGGGAAGTACAGCTGTGCTCTAAGGAGTATGAAAATGTAGTTGGAGAAGGACAGTGTAGGTCAAATCGAATTAGGTATGCTCAGGTCAGGTTATGTCAGGTTAGGTTTGGTTAGGATGGGCAGGGTTAGGTTAGGCTAGGTTAGTTTATGTTCGGCTAGGTTAGTCTAGGCTTGGTTAGGTTGGGTTATGTTAGGGTAGGCTGTGTTTTGTTAGTTTAGATTGGCTAATTTTGTGCTACCACAGTTCATATCTGCTTGGAAGTGGCAACCTGCACGGTCTTTGCGGAAGCTATGCATTGAGGTATTTTTACGATTTTGGACACACCAGCATGGTAGTGGGATTGGTGTCCACCTGGCATAAAACTTAGGTGTTGGTCGATGCATGCATTCTAAGCCAATAATTTTAAAATCTGAACTTATTGTCGTCGGTGAAGTGAGTTCATGGGATGTCAGGGGAGAAGATGCACACTTACCGTATTTGTTTAGTGTGCAATGCGTGACATGTTTATAAGCTATATTTACATGCGGTGCTGGAAAAACGAACATACACTTTCCTATATAACATATAATATTATTTTCCGTGTTCTGTCATATGCGTAATTGACAGTAACATATAGACTATCGTGCACGCATTTTCTGAGATCATCGTAATGCAACAAATAGAATGGTGATGGTCGGTACATATCACAGACACATGTCTTCACTCATATTCTGTAAGCCTTCATATGATTTTCCTCTCGCGTTAGAACAAATGAACCCGTCAAACCGGTGTATACACTTATAAATACTTATTTTTGCATTTTCAGTCGTAAGCGTTCATCATATTTATATAAAATACATGCTATCAATATGATCCTGTATGGCTTACTTGACGTCATGTCGTAGACATCCACGTCTCTAGAATAATTACAGCTAGATTGATCTGTCAGTTTGATTCGGCTAGATTGTCTCAGATGACAGCAAGCAACCGTTTCGAAATGTGTCAGTAGTTTCTGTGTGGGAGGCTCGCAGATTCGATTGCACTCTATTACATGCATGTATCATGCCGTGGTGAGAAAAAATCGGCGAAGAAATGTAAGGTACATGGAGCTTGCTAGCATCTTCCAACTCCTCAGTCAGTTTCTTTTATGGATTCTACTAACATGACAGCATTTGCAGCAAAATTCAAGTCATCTATTATGATTGAATCTACTGATTTTTAGCCACGTAAGAACCGCATACTAACAAGAAGCACCTAGGAGTGGAATACGTGATCCGGTAATCTCTGTCACAAACAGCTGCACTGTTCCTCTTGGTCGGGCGGTGGCGCCGTCCGGAGTCCACACTCGACAATTCACACGTGTAGTTCAACACTTAAATGTCAGTATATCATTGGACACACAATCCTTCTTCTGTTTCTGTCCACCGTCGCTGAGCGCACGCACTGAAGAGAACTGTGATAGGTGACGTGACGCTGCGTGTTGGCAAGTCGTGCTGTGTGCGGAGATAGAGTGCAGCACACAAATAGTCCTCGGGGGTTCAACTGGAGGGAAAATAGAAGCTTAAAGCATCAATAAAAGATACATGGCTTCTATAAGGCGTGGTAGTCGATGAGTCGATACGCAACGGAAGGGCCAGAGCGACATATGTCAGAGCCAGAGCGACATATAGCAGCTGCAAGTTGGCGAGCTCAGTGAAACAGTGTGTAAGTACGTGGCGAGCTCAGTGAAACAGTGTGTAAGTACGTGGCGAGCTCAGTGAAACAGTGTGTAAGTACGTGGCGAGCTCAGTGAAACAGTGTGTAAGTACGTGGCGAGCTCAGTGAAGCACAGTATGTAAGTATGTGATAATATTAAGCATTTCAGCATTTTAAGGCCTCTTGCCACCACTTGGGTCGGATCTTAGCTGTTTATCCAATTTGATTTGAATGTGGGGTGTAGCTTGCGCTCGATGAGGGATAAATTGCCTGTATCATGGAAAGTGGCCTTAACCAGTCTGGGCTGATCGACGCCCTGACCTTTACCAGTCTGGGCTGATTGATGCCCTGACCTTTACCAGTCTGGGCGTCCGGGTGATGGACGCTCAGCGGAGTACACAGGAGAGTCCGTAGGCTGTCTAGTTAGTCAATAATTGACTGCAATAATCATGCAAGCTTACACGTAAGCAAATCTCAATATGGCAAAGGCTACTATCTTCAAGAATTTCAAAACACTACATGCTCCAGGACATCGGGTGGAATATATATATATATATATATATATATATATATATATATATATATATATATATATATATATATATATATATATATATATATATTTGCATTTGTCGAGCGCGCATCGTACACCACTCCGGTGGTGCTGGGTGTGCACACTACATCATATAGCGTTGCATAATGCAATGTGTGCTGCAATTTGTGGCATACGCCTAGTATGTTTGGCGTCGAAATATTGCTCTACAAACCCAACATGTGCTTACTTGTGCGGAATGCTTACGAACCCTGTGACTGAACACACGTGTATGCGAGGATTGCCCAACTACTCGCCGCCGCTAATACCTCCTGATTATATTGTAGTGGAGACGGTCCAGGGAACGAAGGTGCCGCCTATGGTGCCAGTGTCATCTGTCACAGCGGATACGCAGTTGGACAAGTGTCGTGTACGTGCCATCACTGATGCCTGACGTCATCTGTTGCAGCAGACATTGAGTTGGACCAGTGTCGTGTACTTACCACCATTGATGCCTGACGTCACCTGTTGCAGCAGACATAGAGTTGGACCAGTGTCGTGTACTTACCACCATTGATGCCTGACGTCACCTGTTGCAGCAGACATAGAGTTGGACCAGTGTCGTGTACTTGCCATCACTGATGCCTGACGTCATCTGTTGCAGCAGACATTGAGTTGGACCAGTGTCGTGTACTTACCACCATTGATGCCTGACGTCACCTGTTGCAGCAGACATAGAGTTGGACGAGTGTCGTGCACTTACCATCACTGATGCCTGACGTCATTTGTTGCAGCAGACATAGAGCTGGACAGGCTACGCGTCTGCCCCGTGTGTTCGGCCAAGAACAACGGCCACTCCGGCTCCCCACGTGCGAACCTGCGTCACCAGATCCAGTACAAGCCCATCAGCAACGGACCCGTGCAGAATGTGCCAGACGTGCAATTGTAATGAAGCATGAGCCCAGCACCGGGCAGTTGCGACTCTGGTGATGGCAGTGGAGCCCAGCACCGGGCAGTTGCGACTCTGGTGATGGCAGTGGAGCCCAGCACCGGGCAGTTGCGACTCTGGTGATGGCAGTGGAGCCCAGCACCGGGCAGTTGCGACTCTAGTGATGGCAGTGGAGCCCAGCACCGGGCAGTTGCGACTATAGTGATGGCAGTGGAGCCCAGCACCGGACAGTTGCGACTCTAGTGATGGCAGTGGAGCCCAGCACCGGAAAGTTGCGACTCTAGTGATGGCAGTGGAGCCCAGCACCGGGCAGTTGCGACTCTAGTGATGGCAGTGGAGCCCAGCACCGGAAAGTTGCGACTCTAGTGATGGCAGTGGAGCCCAGCACCGGGCAGTTGCGACTCTGGTAATGGCAGTGGAGCCCAGCACCGGAGCACCGGATAGTTGCACCTCTAGGGATGGCACGGGAACCCAGCACCGGATAGTTGCACCTCTAGTGATGACACGGGAGCCCAGCACCCGACAGTTTCGCCTCTAGTCATGGTCCGGGAGGCCAGCACCGGACAGTTTCGCCTCTAGTCATGGTACGGGAGCCCAGCACCAGATACTGTCGGCTCTAGTGATGGCACGCGGGCCAGCACAGACAATTGCGCCTCCAGCGATGGCACGGGAGGCCAGCACCCGAGGTTGCGTGTGGAGTCCTGACGCTTGTGCCGAGCACCATGTTAGTGTCAGCCAGGTCTGCTGCAGCGGTGATTATGTGTGACTGTTGGGGTGTTTGTGTTTTGGTGTATGTTGTTCTGAGCGTGAGCGGTGCGAAAGGTATGATCTAGCCATGGGCTGCTGCACACTGTGAATGGTTTACCAGTGTCGTGACGAACTGTTTCTACTCGTGGTTGTTTTTCATGTGCTGGGCTGGAGGGAGATGCCGACGTAGGGCTGTAGGGAAAGGTGTTGAACGTAAAGATGGCTCTCGCCGTCAAGCAGCTCCCACTTCTGCTTTCTCGTACTGGGTTGCGACTTAACGCTCGCCCGACTGGCCGGCAGGCCATGTCAGCTTCGATGTTTTTCATGCCATTTTTGTGTTTCGTTGTTTCATGTTCTGTGTTGTTATGTTTTCATGTTTCATGTTTTCACGTTTATCGTGTTTACACCTTGGTTTTGCTTTATGTTTTGTGTTGCTATGTTTTCATGTGTTTCGTGTTTACACCTTGTTTTTGCTTTATGTTTTGTGTTGTTATGTTTTCATGTTTTTCTTGTTCGTGGATTATCGGCGATGTAAGTTTCGGTTTTGATTTGTAGGTGGGCTTTTCGCCCACCATCTGATTCGAAGACGGCATGGAGAAGCGAAGAAAATCGCAGACCGCGGCCATATTTAGCTTTAAAGCACGTATAACTGGTGACATTATGCCAATTGGTCAATGATGCCGACTTCATGCCGACATTAAGGGGTCCGACTTCATGCCGACATTAAGGGGTCCGACTTCCTGCCGACATTAAGGGGTCCGACTTCATGCCGGAATACATTTCGGCAATGAGGTTTCCCCCAACCGCTGTGTGAACTGATATTGACGGACAGAAATTCAGCTTTCTGTTTCAGAGTAACATAATGTACCATTCCAACGATATTTTGAAATCCGGGTCAGATCATTCGGTCATCTGGGGCAACGACCTCAGATGGTCTGGGGTGATCTTGTTTACCTCGGGATCATGCTAGGGATCATGCTGTGCTACGCTGAATCCGAATGTGGCTTCAATTTTTATCCAGGAGAAGCATAAATTTGTCCTTTTTTTTATTCGGGAACGCCGAGCGCCAATCGTAGGTGTCATGGCGGACTAAGGCCTGATCCCAATAGGTTAACTTACTGGGTAAGCGCATAGTATTATGCGGTGAATGTTGTACCGCACAAGGTACATGGAGTTCAAAATCCCGCTGAAATTCGCTTCAAATGATAAATTGGAAAAAATAGCTTAGGTCAGGTCAATCGTTCGAGAACAAACATGAACGCTACCGGGTGTCAGGTGTGACATATGCCATGACCCGGGTAAGCTTGAAAGAAATCGGTTGGCTCCTTCATTGTCTACGGGCGGCCAACATATTGTGGTGCATAGTCTCTTTTACCTGGTAGTCAGTGACTTGGGGCGACCCAACGTCAGACGATATATCGAAAGATGCGTTGTAGGTAAAGGTACGAAAATGTGGGCGCTCTACATGCACCAGTTATTTTTTCACAGTTGCGAAAAGTCTAGGAGACGGAGGGGCGCAAAAAGACCCACGTCCCTGCCTAGTCGGGCGCTGCGCTCGTTTCTCAGTATATTTACATTCACTGGGACGGAACACAAGGAATGGTGTGTTATAATACTCAGCAGCCATGCTCCATGCCAACAGCATTTATTGATATGAATCCTCAAATTACCGCCTGCTTTTACAGGATTTGTGGCGTTTCCTATCCATACTATCCTTGCCTTCTACAACACACTGAAAATTGTGGTTCATCTAAACCATTGTGGTTGATAGGGATGTCAGTTGTGTCTATGACAACTCGCATATGAAGCCCATTTGTGTATTTTGGTGTGAAAAGTCATGAACGATTAAACTTGAGGGTGGCAAGGACGAAATGTTCCCACTTTTCTAGAAGTATGGCCATTGATTCTCGCAAAAGCACGGTTATTATCTTACACCTGATTACTTTCCAGACATTTTCCAAACCCCTGAAGTGATTCCGATTCAGCTTAGCGTTTCAGCAGCAAGTGGGTATCTTTTTCATAACCTTTGGATTCTAGTTCCGAGTCGTGTCATGTCATGGGGATATGACGTCATAGCAGGGAATGTCCCCGGCTGTTTTTCATCGAAATCGCAGATTCTCAATTTGTAGCATGGCATAATTGCCCCAAGTTCGCGATGCTCGGTGTTCATGTTAAACAACAACTAGACTAGCATTCTTTCATTGTCTATTTGATTTTTCAAGGTTATTTGGGGTCACCGACCAATTTGACTTCGGGTGACTTTTGTATTTATAGACATTCTAAGCGTTATTTTAGGTCCCATCTTCGTATTCAGGGTCAATCTCATTCAGTCCCATTATCTTAAAATATTGGTCCAGGGAAAAACTCATATATTTACATTATTAACATGGCGTGACCCAGTGTTTCCATCCCAATGATACCGCGTTGCGATCGTAAAGCACCAAGGGGTACCGAGAGAATGTGCACGCGCAAGGTTCCCTGTTCAACCATGGACCCCATGGACCCCATGGAAATAATTGACTGAGACATTAATTGACGTGTCTTGTCTGCCTACCTCCACCTTCCTATTGTTCCTACTTCTTTCAAGCAAGATAGTGATTTGCACTTCCCACATTTTAATCCCGTATCAAAGTTGCAATGACCGCTATAGCTTATGACGGTAATATTGTATAAATGTCGTAACCATGGCACAAATGGTGGAAAATCACCAGCAAAGTTGGTGTTGCAAATTGTAAGCCAAATGGGAACATTAAGAGTGCAAGGCGGCGTAAGCAATGCAACTTTTGACCACGGTGGCATCTCAGCTTCAAAGGTTTGTGTCCCAACACAAATATCTGCAATACTACATGCTCCACTATGCGTAGCAGCTGCACATGGCATCCGAGCTTGCATGGCCAGTTCTGGAAGTCGTTTGTCGTGTTTGTTGTTAGTCATGCTAAATGTGTGACTATGTCAGTTATGGTATTAGTAGTTATTCTCTTCTTGCTTTGCCGGCACGTATGCAAAAGTTGTATGTACATCTACGTATTGATAGGTGAGTCGAGTATCGATTCTTGATTGGGATGGATTATTGATTAGTCACAGTGGGTACCAATATACAAGTTAAATTCATGTTGCAATATAAATTGTATTCGCTATGAATGATACCTTTAAGATTTATCGAACTATTATCGAACTATTATCGAACTACCGAACTATCGAACTATCGAACTATTCTGATATAATATCCGTATCATAATTACATAGTGCGTCACGAGTTATTGAATGCAAACATTAGGTCAACATCCGGGGTGGAAATTAATATACTTTTGAATGGGTGCCCATTCCGGTTCCTCGGCTTACACTTTAATGTCATGTTTTCCATTCATTTTGTTGAAAAGAAACCGGGCGAATTCCAGAACTACTGATGCGTTATTCATCCCTTCAGAATCGTCACCAGGAAAATATGATAGTGTGTCTGCTCAGTATTATGCTGCATGCGTGTCTGCATACTAGCATTCACGTTTACTTATGAACATGGATGGAAGCCTTAGCTCCTGCATGATACAACCTGAAGCCAACCAGTCACTCTGCTGCTGATTCCATCAAATAGAATCGCATCACGATGGATACATCTCATTGGCCGATACGGCACGACATACTAAGCCTACAACATTTTGATCCTCACATATGACGATCAAAAGACCCGACATGTAGCACCGACCGCGCCCTTGCCTTAGCCGCTCCTCCAATGAAAACCAAACAGTTCGATCCCTGGTTAGCATCCAATGGACTCAACAACGGCATCCCAGATGCATGCATTTAGGATGTATAGCACGTCTGTCCGAAGTAGAAATTGGATAAGAGGGATTAACCGTGTGAAAGACAGGAGGAACGCTTTCCCAGACTCGGAAGTTGTCACATTACATCTGCTGACTATCTAATTTTAATGTGCAATGGCAATATGTATTTTGGAGCACTCTACAGCTTATTACCCTCCTAATTAATAAACTGTTTAAAAAATGTCAGCGTGTCAATTAGTAGTGTTAATTGTTATTGAGAGAGTGCTGCGCATCATCAGTATCCATTCATGACTACGACTTGCGATATGTATAATTTCTAACCATTTACTCAGCCAAGCCTGCGGATCACGGGCACATTAAAGCTTCAAGGCCCCATCGAATGCCATTGTTTGGCTGGCAGCACTTGGCTTCCGTGGGACCTTCTCCGTGGGACCTCCTCCGTGGGACCTCCTCCAGAGCCCTCCACTGACATGTGCGGAATGGTGCCGAGGCTAAAGTCGTGCCCATCATCCCCGTCATCTCCCGCGGGTGTCCTGTAGACACGAGGACAGACCCCAGCTCGCTACGTGTCGGTGACCGGTTGGTGGCTGGTTGATGTCCTGTAGACACGAGGACAGACCCCAGCTCGCTCGTGTCGGTGACCGGTTGGTGGCTGGCTGATGTCCTATAGACACGAGAACATACCCCAGCTCGCTACGTGTCGGTGACCGGTTGATGGCTGGTTGATGTCCTGTAGACACGAGGACAGACCCCAGCTCGCTACGTGTCGGTGACCGGTTGGTGGCTGGTTGATGTCCTGTAGACACGAGGACAGACCCCAGCTCGCTACGTGTCGGTGACCGGTTGGTGGCTGGCTGATGTCCTATAGACACGAGAACATACCCCAGCTCGCTACGTGTCGGTGACCGGTTGATGGCTGGTTGATGTCCTGTAGACACGAGGACAGACCCCAGCTCGCTACGTGTCGGTGACCGGTTGGTGGCTGGTTGATGTCCTGTAGACACGAGGACGGACCCCAGCTCGCTACGTGTCGGTGACCGGTTGGTGGCTGGTTGATGTCCTGTAGACACGAGGACAGACCCCAGCTCGCTACGTGTCGGTGACCGGTTGGTGGCTGGTTGATGTCCTGTAGACACGAAGACAGACCCCAGCTCGCTCGTGTCGGTGACCGGTTGGTGGCTCCAATACCGCCACCAGACGGCTTCAATCGCATGCGCTGATATGGCCCTTCATGCGGTTGGCACTCGAAACAGTCATGTTATATAAACACATAAAAGTGCACAGCTGCAGTGAAGGTTGCAGTCGTGCGAGCAGCTATTTTCACGAAGCTTTGTTCTGCATGGCACCTTTCGTAGGGTGCGTTTAGAAGGGCATCTTAGCCAGATTTGTATCAGGGGAAAGAAAGTCTCATATATTCCAATCGTGGACCACACCCACCTGCCTTAGCATGACAGGCCTAAGAAGCACATGACAGCACGTGGCATAATCTGGTGGCATCTACTGCTACACCCTGACTAGGCCTCGTGTCGACTGTCACACCTACTCCAGTTCCAACAATTGATACATCTAGCAGCATTTACTGGTGGTATACACTGATCAGGCATCGCGCCCATTGTCACACCGTATCCAGTTCCAAGAGTTGACACATCTGGCAGCATGTGTATTGGTACTCACTGAGCAGGCCTCGCGTCGACTGCCGCATCACACCCAGTTCCAACAGTTTGTATATCTGGAGGCCACTGATGGGATAACTCTACCACGGTTCTTTCAAATGATTTCGCGATGCAGACGGGTCATGTTAACAGAACAGATGTCCAAATCGTGCACAAAGACTCTACTAAAATAGCAATTAAGGCGCACTGCATCGGTAAGGTGGCAGAACTTGTTTCATGAAAACGACTAACCTGATACAGCTGAAACTCAGAAATCTGCTTCAGCCGTCCTACTCAAGATCATCTGAAAAAAATATTCATGGAACGGCCATTAACATTTTTCACCAAGTTTAATTTGAATCGGATTTCGCAGCATACTGGTAGATGTCATGTAATAATGTACCGCTATTTATCAATACAGCACAGCTTAATCGCTGTCTTAGTTGGAGGGAGGTTGGACACTCTTGGCCCACTTTAATCCGTTTCTCAGACACGTCTGGATCGCCAAGCTAGTTAGAAGAACCGTGGTATTGCACTTTAGGAGCCAGATATAGGAACTTTTAAAACTGGACGAAATATCGCAGAGGGTGTGAGTCCTGCTGAGGGATTAGTGGTAGGTGCTATCAGTGCTATATGGTGCCAGTTGCTGCCCTATGTTGCTTAAGTTTCCTTGTCAAGGCTGGTATGTGCTTCCGAACGTTGGAAAATATCAGATTTACCAGCCCTAAATCTCTCAATCTGAAATTAGCTGGAGGTGTCCTGAGCATGTCCCACTGTATTCTATGATAACGGTGTTCGTCGCAACAATTGGCTGGAGCTGTCCTGAGCATTTCCCACTGTGTTTCTATGGTATCGGTGTTCGTCAAAGCAAAGCTTCGTGAAAACGGCTAATGCATCGATATCTCAACGAAACTAGTCGCACGTATATTTTCGGACGAGGCGAGAGTACCCTAAGATATCCTTCCTTAGAAGTTAGACCAACATTTTCCTTTAAACACACCGTGAAGTTCTTATATATGCTATAAATTTGTTTCCAATAGCTGGTTTTGAATTACACCAGTGGAGCCCGACATTTTTATGGGAGGGGCACTTGTCCAGGAGCGCCAGTATCCCGGAATATTGCTACTAATCGGAAAACATAATAGCCATGAGGCTCCAATTTCCCCCAGAAGGACACATTTCGCCAATAATTTATCGAAGGCCAGGCGCTTCCAGCCTTCCGGATGGCCGCCCCCGAATCCAAAATGGCCGCCTCCAGATGACCGCCCCCGGCTCAAAAATCGTCTTTGACTGTTTTCTTTTTGTTGTCTTTTTGTGAAAGGTTGAGGAATTGAAGAAAAACCTAGTAAATTACTAATAATGTGTATACTTTTTCTCAAATTAAAATTGCAATCCATATTTCCGCATACTTTCCTTCGAGATAACCGTCTGAACTGACGCCTCTGGTGGCCACCTCTTACCTACTAGACACACTTACAACTGACGCCTCTGGTGGCCACCTCTTATCCACCGGTCACACTTACAACTCATCCTTGCCAGATTGGCGACCGATTACAACTACACTGACTGTGTCGTCTCTGCACGATGCCTGCATGTTAGCACGTACATCCCGCCCCGCGCCCGTGAGCACCCCACGTGTGTGAGCACCCCACGCGTGTGAGCGCCCCACGCGTGTGAGCACCCCACGCGTGTGAGCACCCCACGCGTGTGAGCACCCCACGCGTGTGAGCACCCCACGCGTGTGAGCACCCCACGCCCGTGAGCACCCCACGTGTGTGAGCACCCCACGCGTGTGAGCACCCCACGCCCGTGAGCACCCCACGCGTGTGAGCACCCCACGCGTGTTAGCACCCCACGCCTGTGACCGTCACACGCGTGTGAGCACCCCACGCGTGTGAGCACTCCACGCGTGTGACCGTCACACGCGTGTGAGCACCCCACGCGTTACAATGGACGAAACTAGTTTCAAAGGGAGATTGGCATCCAACCGTGAGATCGTTCCTGCACTCCTGTAACTGGTAATGTGCAGACCAATAGCAAGACGCGTCCGTGTTAGGAGCACTACTACGGCGTGCTTATACGACAGCCAAGCTAACTTCAGTTCATAAACGCCGCCGTCATTAATTGCATGCGCCTTTCAGATGGTTTTCCGACAAGGGCGCCTCCGGGATGCGTGCTTGCACTAGCAAATTGGGTTGAAGGCTGTCCAGTGTGTCTTCGATCTAAAATCGGGTACCAAATGGTGAAGCAAACTCCTGGACGAGCGTGAAGTGTGGTCATCATGTATCGCAAAGGTATGATGGTCGCGAAGAAGGAGAGTTGCATTTCCTTGTTTTCCCGCTTTTATGTGTGTGTGTGTGTGTGTGTGTGTGTGTGTGTGTGTGTGTGTGCATGACACATAATACTCCGATATCAGGTGCACATGGTAGTGTATCTATTTATTTAAGCAGTTGCGCTGGAGACCGTTTTCATCAATGACCGTGCACACGTGTTGCCGTTTACTTCAAGCAGTAGTAAAATTGCTTCCTACCATCGAAGTTGCTGTGTTGAAGAAGTAGTACATCGCACTATGATAGCAGTTCCACAGATTTCACTGTGACTTCCCTGTCCGAGATCACTCACGAGTTGTTAGTTACACTCACAGCTCGCTTGGCACTCAGTACTGAGTTGCTTGATGAGTGCCCAATTTCACTGTGACTTCCGTGTCCCAGATCACTCACGAGTTATCAGTTACACTCACAGGTCGCTTGGCACTCGTTACTGGGCTGCTTGATGAGTGTCTGATGATTAACTAGTAACGGTATGCAATGTGGGAGTGGTGTGGATGAGTAGTGGTGGGGGTGGTGACGGTTAGTTTTTCTCTAGGTTCAGCTATTCTTAAGGGTGCCAGCTGGTCAAGAATGGTAATTTGGGCTTGTCCTGAAGCCAAGACAGCCTGTTGTCGTTTGGGAAGACGGTATGGTAGGTATGTGAATAGATATGAGTGTTGTTGTTGAGTGAGTCTTGTTTCGCATAACCTACCCTCCACATAGATGAAAACGAAATATATTTGTTGTATAAAACGTGCTGTGTTTCAAAAGTGATGAGCGCCACGCAGTGCGTCGCGCAGTGCCTCGGAGGCATAAGGTGACGGAGAGCTCGTCTCGTCCGAGATCTGGTGCTCGTGCTACCATCACCAGAAGCCCCATCCTGTGCCGAGATCTGCCTACCCAGGAGGACTATGAATCAGTAGAAGCCCCATCATATGCTGAGATCTTCCTGCCCATGAGGACTATGATCACGAAAAGCCCCACCCCGTCACCACACGGCACGACGTGAAGCAATGTTTTCTTTTCATTTGGGAGAGCCACGTCACCGGATGGCCTATCGCGGTGCACTGTGGCGCGTGCAGGCGGGCAGGCGGGCAGGCGGGCAGGCCGGCAGGCGGACAGACCGGCAGGCGGGCAGGCGGACAGGCGGGCAGACGGACAGACCGGCAGGCGGGCAGGCGGGCAGGCGGACAGGCCGGCAGGCGGGCAGGCGGACAGGCCGGCAGGCGGGCAGGTGGGCAGGCGGGCAGGCGGGCAGGCGGGCAGGCGGGCAGGCGGACAGGCCGGCAGGCGGGCAGGCGGGCAGGCGGGCAGGCGGACAGGCCGGCAGGCGGGCAGGCGGGCAGGCGGGCAGGCGGACAGGCGGACAGGCGGACAGGCGGACAGGCGGACAGGCGGGTCGGTGCCGGATCTCAACAGGGCCGTCACGGCATGCGCCGTGACGGCCACCCGGCCGAGAAGCCGCCGGAACGTCAAGATTACGTGTGACGGATTGACAGGTGAGTGTGGCGGCCACCCGGCCGAGAAGCCGCCGGAACGTCAAGATTACGTGTGACGGATTGACAGGTGAGTGTGACGGACCATGGTCGCTTGCTGCGTGGGTGGTTGTGGTCGCGCTGAATGCGATCCCAGTGCTGTTGAAAAGCAGCTGTCGGTGTTGCTGTCTGCCTTGGGGGACAATCGTCTAAGTGAAGCTTATCGGTAAAAGCCAATGTCCTTTTGAAATTGGCATCCTCTCGCTCAGAAGCTAGACATGTGCGTGGACTGTATGGACTCTTGCGACGTTGCAGCCTTCGATACATACTCGTGCATTGACCTGGAGTTATGTGCACTCACATCTTGACGTGTTCCCTGCAGGAAATGGTAGCAAAACCTGAAGACCCGCGAATGGTGTTGTACGTGTCTTTGAGCGGTGAAGTCAAACGATATCACGTCGGTGATGACACCCTGGCCTGCAGCGCCTCCTCTAACACGGTAGCATTAGGGTCCGGGCGCTTCCCCAGTGAAGTCATATTTACCATTACTTAAGCATCACTGCGTGGGGGTGGCGAGCGACGGAATTTCGAAAGGCTTTGATTTGTACCGATTGAAGTTAACTGTATCTGCCCCCTCCCCCAGTAATATCTTGTTAGACGAGGCCGTGCTAGTCCGTCTGTACGCTATTCTCTATTCGAGATGACTGAGAAAATCATCATCGTGCTTCAGTGAAACTAAGAAACAAACGAATTGAAACTGGTACTTTTGACAACTCAAGGATACTTCAAAACCGAGACGTAGAAAGATCTTCTGATAAAATAACTGCATGTTCTGCCAAAAACATTCCTTCACATAACCGGAGGTATTTAGCCTCACTGAATGGCAGCCATGTTATTAAAATTAATAAACAGGAAAACGAGATCTGATCACACATAATTAGTCTGCAACCAAACGAAATCAATTGACTTGAAAACTCAAAGGTCTGAAATGGCCAAGCTTCTCCGCGACTTCGACGCTCGGTTTGGGTTCAGTTTGCCCAGAGTACATGGCGGAAGCTGTCAGATAGTGCGCGGCGTCCTTCCACAAATGAGTGGCCAGTTCCGTAGATGTAAGGCTGCCAACTGCTGGTGGTGGGATTGTTCGCAGCATTGATCAGCATCACTAATGTGCATCAGTGCATCCGATCTAGCGTGGGCTGGAGGGGCGTGCATTTTTCAAGCATGCGAAGCTTGAACATCCAAACTTTGATTCATTTCAGCTAAAATTGGCCCCCGATTTTGGTCGCACACATTAGCCCTGCCCGGGAGGACCGAGGCACGGCCGCCCGACCCGCCTTGGCAGACTTGGCTGTCCCCTCCCTTAGAGGTAGACATTTTCCTCTTTGTAATAAAAAAATCTGAAAACAAGAGCCAATCCTGGGGAGTAGGGCCCTGGTTCCTCTTAGATGTCGAATGATGCCCACTCCCACTCAATGACTTTGCTTCTGGAAACAAAGTACAACCCTGTCCCCCCCCCTCCACAAAAATGCGATGAGCGTCGTCTATCCCCCTACCAAGAAAATTCTGAGTACGCCTCTGGTAGCAGGTGTGATGACGAACTGCAACACTAGCTCAGCTCGTTCGCTGAGCATCATGGATGGTACTTGGGTGTGCGCCAGTGTTGTCCCGGGGGGACGAGTGGTCTAGGGGTAAGATGCTCGTCTCACAATCGAAAGGTTGTGGGCTCGAGTCTGACCTGTCGCTACTCTTCGCCCGCGACCAATCGGCGTGAGAGATTGGCGACGCTATATGACTCAGCGGTCGACGTGTCGTAAAACCAATAACCAACCAACCAGTGTTGTCCCGGGTCGTGACCATAGTTCGTCACAGCACTGTCTCGCAACACACACAGACGAACAAAGAAAACATATAGCACACCTTGCCACCAACTTCGCTGGGCGGTCACACTGTCAGCCGCTCGAGCATGGCGAGATAAAATCCTTTGAGATTTCTGGAGTTCCCCGAGATGAATGCAACACCAGGCTTTGAAGAAAACCTTGCTTGCATCCATCTAGTACTTTGCGAAAACTTCCCAGGGAGGATCCACTTTCCAGGGAGGCTTCACCGCCCGGGGGACGAAGGCTTCTCTGGAGAGTCTGGGGCTGGATATCATTAAGCACCCACCGTATTCACCTGCCCTGGCACTTGGTGTATCCACTACCACTCTGAACTTGTTTCCTTTCTCATGCAATCTGCCATCATCAATATTGTCGCATTTCTCCTACTATTCCATTGACATTGTTTACGCTTAACCGCTTTTCCGCTTTCCGCAGATAGTGAGATAAAAAACGGCGCATGGTAGCGCGCCAAAATTTGGCAAACCTTTGCACACATCAATTTTGCATGCTGTGTTGCAATTTTTAGATCAGGTTACCTACTGTCCATGAGTTATTCAAGGTCAAGTGAGGTCAACTCCAAAAGGTTCAACCAGTAATTACGCTTTAACGGACGAAGATATTTGAATGAATCTGTACGCCCGGGAAATAAAACACGTATCTATCTATATGTATATATATATATAGCCTTGTTCTGGCCTTGTTAGCCTTGCTAGCCTCGGTTCTGGCCTTGGGCGTCGCAATATAATTTGAATAGGGAGGACAAGGCCTTTAGGGCGTTTTTTATGCAATACCATGAGCGTAATGCTAGGCTTCACGAAGTTGGGCGGGGAGCGGGTCCTCCCCACCCCCGTCCTTCCCCGCGGCGAAACCCTTCTGACAACGACTAATTATTATGTTGAGCGCTTGGCTCTTCTGCTCAATGAAAGCGACTGATTCTGCAGATGCCATTATATATTGGCATTGCCAGGCACCAATACATGGAACGACAAAGCTTGCGAAAGGACGGTTCCTGCTGTAATGGGCGGCTGGAAGGAACACTTTCACTATAGTGTTAGATTTGGATAGCTCCCAACCCATTTGTTGCGAGACCAGTGGTAAATCCAGTTCGAAAACGCTACAGTTGTTACGGTAGATGTTGGAGATGAAACAGAAAAAAACAAATATAAGTAAAGCACAACAATATGTAAAGCACAACAAAGGATACAGGTAATTTTGGTTGAGGTCTCCTTGACGACGAACTCGAGCTAGCGGCAATCACAGATTGCTCCAACAATATTTAAGTTTCGGAGAGAGTTAATTTGGTCATAAAACATCGGTAGAATCTCCCAAACATGTTCAAGTTAGAACAGGCTTTGAAATCGGATCACACGCAGGGGAAGGTCGTGTTGGTTCCTCATATTAGTCGCTGACTGTGAGGAAAGAAATGGTCACCGACCGGCTTAGTCGGATCGTTATGCTTAACTTTCAAAAGCAACATTTCCATCCGCACGCATTCCACATCCAATAACTGACACACTTCAACCACACCGCTGCCGGTTTCTTGCTGAAGTCGGCATTGAGCTTCTTGCGAATAACATTTGCTGGATCAGAAGCCATAGGCCACGTATGCATTTAGGTTCGGAATCCAAAGCCATGGTCCATTTGATGCAAAATAATTGAGCTTGGAAATATGACCCCATATAAAGGCGAAAAGCAGTGGTGAAAAGAAGGAAAACATTGGGAGCATATTCCACAACTCATAAATAAGTCTGCTTCCCCCAAGTTAAGTCAATAAAATGTAGTAAGCCTTCAAAAAATGTTTCCTGGTCGAGTGAAGAAGCTGAGTTGTTTATATCACGCGGCTAGCTTGGTGGTTCAATTTTACCTTCATTGCGTTCTAGAAGTATATCTTGAAAGGTTCACGGCTTTGTTCTCAAAAACGATTTGATAGTCCTCTATTATTTGATTAAAACCTGATCTGAAATTAGCTCAGTTGACTCAAACCTGGTCTGTCACATTTAAAGTTGGTTTTATACTTCTCTCTGAACCATGCATTATTAAGCATGTGTGACAGTAACCTAAATATTTATTAAGATGGAAAAAAAAACACCACCCATGCACTGCGAGACTAGAATCTCCTACCGCACATGACAACTCCGAGGTTGTCATTCGCCGGCCCAAGTGTATTTTCACAGCATTTTCCCAGGTCTTCTCACCATGCGGTTTCAGTATCTCTTCATGGAGCAGACAATGAAGCACTTCATAATGAGGTAACTCGCCAAGAAAATGAACCCAGACCATCGTTCCGCTGGAATTAAAGTGCTTCGTTATGAACCTGGCACCAGCTATAAAATGAAATTTATTAATAGAATGGGAAGCACGCATTCGCTTCCGGAGATGTCTGCGAAAATACTGGAGATGAGAAAGAATTTGAGGCCACAGTTATGAACAATGTGAATATAACCTGTGCTACCAAAAGAAAATGCTAAGCATTTACCGGGTTAAGTTAAGCCAGTTAAGCATTTACCAAGGTTAAGCATTTACCGGGCGGACCTGGTGCATTTGCATCACACCGATTTCCTTTTCCTCATCTGAAATATGTATTCGAGCTTGCAAAAAGGTACAATGGTACAGTTGTATTTAGCGAAACCCACTCCTATGGGGGGTGCGTAAACATCCCCACTTGTTTTTTTTCTGGGGACCAAAATGCGAAACTTCCCACGATATTAATGGCTAGAATTATAACAGCGAAACAGTTGGGGTTTTTCTGAATCTGTCTGCGTGTGTTTTGGTCGCTCGATTAGGAAATGTATTTTGCACTTTGCATCCCTCCACCCCACCCCGCCATGAGGTGATGGGCAGAGGTGCAAAATCCAGGCGTCTCGCCCACCACAGTGGGCTACACATCTATATTTATATCATGATAGATTGCGACACAATATACTCGCACATGGAATAATGCGAAACATTGTGCATTAAAAAAAGTTCAGTCGACATATATTTCAACAAGCTCCGAATATTGTGGTTCAATTTGAATCTATGATTACAAAAGCACGGAAGACATAGCTTAGCAGTAGGTTTTTTTTAGCGTAAACTCGCTCGTGCAAAATTACTAAGATTCTGTCGACTGATATGGGCCGTTAGCATTGCGAGCTGGTGACCTTCTATCAGTGTATTGCGGCAGGTGCGACAGGACCTTGAGTTACCAATTGTGGCGCATATGTTTCAAAACAAGCATTTGAACGCCAACGCAGAAGCTGTATTGTGGATAACCTGACCCATCTTCAACAGCCTACACTGAGGGAAAATATACTGGGTAAGCCTAAGCCTACTGATAATTGATATCATCTACTTACCTACACCTAGATATAATTGATTGAGTTGGCCTACACCTACTGGCAATTGATTAAAATTACCCATATCTACTAAAAATTGATCACATCAACGTACACTTGCTGCTAATTGATCACATTGGCCATTTCTCCAGTCAGCCTGATATGTGGTTATCCCATGCTGCTGGTATCAAAAAGGCGGGAAATGAAATACTCCATGGAGGCTGTAGGTACTGTCTAGATAGATTGGAACTTTTAGACCACTTGTCGAATTTGCAAAGAGCAGGTAAACAGCTTCGAAATTGTTCGATTGTATCGCCAAATACCCTGGCCAAGCCTGATGTTCGCATATAGCTGGCAGTGCTGCGATCACCACCTCTTGGCTAATCAGCTGGTATGGGCATCTTGGAATAGATTCTTAGCAGGTAGATGATAGGTAGGTAAGTAGGTTAGATACTATCTACCTAATTCCTATTCTAATATTCTAAACAAAGCAGCCTCCCATCCATGTCTGGCATACATGACAGAGACATGGCATGCAAACAAGATCTTGAGATTTGCGACATTTTGCAGCCTGGCTGTCAGCTGGATCCAAGCTGGCATGATACAAGTTTTATTTTTAGACACAGTCAACTTGAACAACTCATCTGGCAAATTGATATAATTCTGCTCTTGAGATAAGCTAACATTAAAGAGATTATTTACCGCTTTTAATTGTGAAGCTCAGCTAAATTGTTCATCAGTCAGGCCCAGCATTTTTTTTGTATTTTTGGATTGTACTAGTACATGACTATGGGCAGCTTGGGCCCTCCTGATGATGCTGCCATGAGCATCATCTCATTTGCATTTGCAACGAGTGTATTGCCAAAATACACTCGTTTGAATTTGCACTTTGTAATCCTGGACGAGAGGAGGAAAATGCTTGGGTGCTCGAATACAAAGAGGATATTTTACTTCAAACCTTTCACATCAGAATCTCAGTTTGCACTTTTCAGTGAATCTTGAGCACCTTATCACCCAGCAGATCATTGTCAAACAGTAGCATTGAACTTACAAATGTGAAACAAAATTGATGATTATTTCCTAGAGAGGATAATGTTCGGGATGCCAAAACTCCAGCAACAGACTGTTTTTGTCCAACCTCGATTGTAGATAATCAGCGGGTAGATCTGGACATACTTTGTAGCAGGCAAGTGATACAGTCGGTCACGGAAGTGTATATTCCAGAATACATTTACTATGGCTGCATGGCTGGCCACCAGGTACGTAGGCTGTGCCGCTTCACAGCACTTACTGGTAGGCTTCGCCGCTTCACAGTTAGGCGTTGCGTGACAGTTTCCCAGGTTGTCTACGGGCCAGTGTCCCAACCATAGTAATTCGCTTGTGCCGTCGTCGCGTGACCACTTCTCCTTCTTTATTTATTTATTTATTTCACGATACATGCCCTCCACGTGCAGTGGCTATTCAGGACAGTCTGGAAGTCTACAACCATGAAGTGAGAAACACGGGTCTACGCTGTTCCCGCCTTGCATGCCTCAGTCGGCCAAACAACATTGGGAGTTCAGTGAGCAGGCTACCACAGACTTCTGCCGACAAGTAACAATTGATCGCTATGTATCTCGGATTTCGGTAGCGCAGAATGAGGTGGAAAGGCTGGATGGAGCTCGAATGCAAAGAATGTAGAGAAAGGAGAGGGAAGGTTCATGCTGTCGATGAAGCTTTCTCTTGCCATAAAATAGTGATAGAATCTTTTACACTTTTTATCAATTTAATTATAAATTTGTCTGGGGTGGCTTTATGGACCATGATACTATTGCTACGCAGAGCTTGTTGCGTGAACCCTGGCCATACCACTCGATCCATGAATTTCACTTCTACGGGTTAAATTTGGACAATCATTTAACGTTCCGTCAACGCACCAACACGGCCATCCCGATAGCTTGTTCTCGACCTTCTCAGGCCAGTTGTCAACTGACCCTCCCAGCCGGGGGCTAAATGCGGGCGAGTGAAGCGACTCGAACCCTGTTTTGCCAGGACAGGGGAGACCAGTGTAGGCCAGCACTCAAACTAACTGAGATACCGGGGCGAAAAAATCCCAGGGCGGCACTTGCTTCTTTAATTCATCGTGATTGACAAATCGATTCACTACGTGATGAAATTGCACCTGTTTCATTGAGAACCCCATGTTGTTGGGCGTACGCCATATGTTGTATGAACTATTGCTATCGTATTACATATTGTACTCTGTATAGCAAGCGACATATTGAGATCGTTGTGCAGATGACGTATTTCTTCAAGCAGATGCCATGCAACTATTTTACAATCGGACCATTTTAGTTTATATCGCTTCAGCACGAAATATAACCTGGCCATGCATTATTCTTCATGTGAACCAACCTTTAATTATTTGAAGACCGAGCAGCATTTAATGTCATATTTTGTATGTTGAATTGTAGCATGGAGGCCATTAATAACACCTCATGGGGCCACTTTCCACGACCAAGGTCATTCAATAATGTTCTGCTCACAAGACGTCGATCGGGTGAAGTTAATGCGACCGGCATTCCGGAAATGCATATTGTGCCAAAGCTGAACCTACTTCATTACTGTACTTTGGAGAAATGTCCGGAACCATGCCCAACTAATTAGCACCAACCGGGATCGTTTACCAAATCAAGTGGCATGGATGCATCATCGGTGTACATGTGTTTGTGTGTGTGTGTGTGTTTGTGTGTGTGTGTGTGTGTGTGTATGTGTGTGTGTTTGTGTGTGTGTTGAACCACCTCCTATGCTTTTGTATCCTACCCGGTTTTGTCTCTTGGAAAAAGGCACTTGCTGGCGGCATTACGCTGCCTTACACCACCGCAGTGGTGTAATGCTCTTAAGGCCTGCACCAACATCAATTGCTAGGAAAAGATCCATCCATTGCACTTATCAATGTATTGAGTCACGATTGACATAAGACAACAAACAAACAACTGGACGTTGTATGATAAGTCACACATTGATGAAGGTAAGTATCGAATCAGCTGGATGTCATACGAGTATAAAAAATTGGTTAACATGCAAGGCAATGGCGTGTGTTATTTGCTGCATGTAGTAATGTAACAATAAACGTAGGATGGCCGCTATATATGGTATTACATGTAAGATCCAGATGTAACTTGATAAATGTGCAACGATTCGATGACGCACCTTTCTCAAGAGGAAGTAGACGATCAAAGTAGATATTCTGTTCGCAAACCTGAATGAGCCGGCTGCTAGGATTGTAACCTGGCTGTCTATTTTGATGATTGATCTGCTCTTCAGAAAGATGCGACATCGAAACGTTGGGTACGTATATACTAAAACACCATTTGCAAGTGAAATGTAACACTACATATAGCTTCCATGCTGCATGTATTCAAGTTGTCTCACTGTTCAACAATAGTACAATAGTGTGAAGATGGATCCATGGACCATGAATGAAGTACGGTACGATTTTTCGAATATGGAAACCGACACGGCAGAAAACGTCCACCACTGTTCTAAACTGCCCGAGTGTGGTGAGACCGGCTAAAGTCTGTGGAGGGATTATGTTGAGAGGTAAGGGGACGTGACAAAGAAGCATAAGAACCCGTAAAATGTCATGCTGTTTTATCATGCGCAGTTTTCAATCACACACTCTTCACATTCTTAGGTACCATTGGAATAATAATACAGTAGTGTCACACATTTTTCATCAAGAAGTTGTTCCCATCCAACAGAAAAACCAGGCCCACCATGTCAACGTTATATGCCACCAAGCGATGCTCGGGAATACATTTTGCCGTCGGGTTCTAAAAACACACTTAGCATGAGACCAAAGGACGAGTGCAAAGGATGTTTTAGAACGAGAGGGCTCCAGCACATGCTTAGCAAGGTATTTTTTCACACCATTGTTTGCTTGTGTGTAACTTTAATGAATGGAATGCATAAGCGACCGAACACTACACTGCTTAGGCTCTCTGGTACTAAGGTCATGCAACATACCAATAACATGCAGGGATGAATGACATATCGAGTTGTAATTATAAAAGTAACATAATTGAAACGCCTTACTGGAGGATGCCGAGCTAGAATGCAGAATAGCATGTTTCAACACTCGCTTTCTGCACCATAGAGCAAGTCACGTAAGGCGCAATGGTGTTTTGAATGTTTGAGAACGGAATTTTTGTGCATTTCAACTGAATTAATCGGCCAATGTATCTGACAGACGATGGTCCGCCCGATACATGTTATTTGTTGGTAATACCGTAGTTGAGGTGACCGTAGTTCTAGGACCTCGGGCTGACCTGCTGGGTGAAAGCATTCTAAATTGTAGTGGATTGGCTTTTCATCCTAATGGTTAGTTGCGGCGTGTCGTAAGTAAAAGAATCACATCCCCAGCAGTACACAAGATCAGTTAGGCCTTACGTGATTTACAATATATTAGACCATGAGTGATTTAATTATGCTATTTAAACAACTCGCATACCGCTTGTGGTTGACCAACAAAATGTTCCCCATAGTGTTGGGTTAATAAATATATATCATGCCGGCTTTTATGTGAATTGTATGTTTTCAGTTTAACCACCAGTGCAGTTGTGAGGAATGAATATCAAATGGACTCTCTTCAAAAATAATTACACTCGGGCACTGTATATTATATCGGTCACTGCAAGGTACGATTAGCACTAAACGCGCTATTAAGACATGCTGTTAAACCACGATTTTCCAAAAGCACCGCACCGAATTGATGAATGGTAGTTTTTGGCCTGGAATAATATACGAAACTAGGATAGGACGAGCTACAGGTGAGGCCGTGTCGATGCATTGACAGCACGTTAAACTCCCGGTCAAAATTATGCCGTTTAACTGGAATTCATGGATCGGATGGTGCGGCCAGAGTTCACGCAACGGGCTCTGCTTCGCAATAAACCCTCGTATTCACGAAGCCAACCCAGGAAGAAATTGAAATAAGTTCATGAATATATATATATATATATATCTTGCCATTTTTAATGTTACTATCAGGAAAAATATGTGGCACCATTTGCGGTAGAACCTTTTTATAAAACTCTACAAAAATCACACCGATCGACTCGTCTCCACGATGCGGGTGTAATAGCGACCGTTCATTAATGAAACCTTTCATAAATGCACGGCCAGCACATGCCACGTGATTACATTTTCTTTAAAACCCCGTTGACTTAACATGGCGTATTATGATTCCGTTGCATCAATGGCTGCATCACATATTGGCGCTATATTATGCCGTGGACGATGTAACTAGCCTGTGAGTGGTACCGGTCAAAAGGCATCACCTTGCGGCATCTAACGGGCCACGTTTCATTGCGATTGTCACACAACTATGGCGCAGAGGGTGGACAGAGGGTGGACAGAGGGTGGACAGAGGGTGGACAGGGTGGACAGAGGGTGGACAGAGAACCAGTTGAGTGTCAACGCAGCGCTCACCGTTAGCTTGAAACCTAAATCCACCCTAATTGCATTTCACAATTTTCAGCGCGTCGGGCGACCCGAATGAGCGCGCCACAGCTGCGAAACCCATGATCGGATCGGCACGAAATGAACACCAAAGTGTAGCCAAGACAATGATGAAGCTCACAAAGGTATATATTTCCACCCCACGTGATGCGTGTACACGGCGGGCGGATGAGTAGCGAAAGCGACGATTTTCACTGTTTTTCACGATTGGATTCTGCACTGGAAAACGAGTGATTTTGACGACACGGCACTGCTTGCATTACTCGGCTCCATGCACCGGCTACTTATTTTAGACTGACCACATGCACCTGCCGTGCATCCGAGCGTCGTCACTGACACCCGGTTGGCAGGTGTCAGAGACACGTGGAACGGGCTTGGATTCCCACGCCATTAACGCCCCTGTGAACCTAGATCTTGGGCTTGAAAGTGCCACACACTTGTAGCCGAGTCTGTTGTGACGCCTACGGTACCTCTCGCCGCAAATACTTTGGCTATAATCATTGATACCATGAACCATTATTAACATGCCTTTTTCAGGCGTCTCAAAATGCTTCAACACAGAAGGATTTCATGTTCAGCGCCCGCTCCTTCAACATGTTAATTTTCGGTGTCCCGTGCCCGAGCACCCCGCGCTCGGATCGCCAGGAACTGCCGTTGCACACCGAGAGAGAACCCCTAAAGGGGTTCTCCGTGCGCAGGTTCTCTCAGTTCGACACGTTGCCGGAGCTTCGATACATTGCGACAACAATTACTTTCGAATTACCGATGATCGATTCTAGCTGAATTATTACTGGCTTTTCGACGCCCGCACTGCAAATGCTCTGGGCGTAATCATGGATACCCTATGTGACTACAAATATGCCTTTTCGGGCGTTAAAATGTTCCACCGTAGTACTGCCCATCGGCGATTTTGTGCGACGACACAGTCAGAGCTGATTGCTTTTACAACGGCCCTCTCAGTACCTGACGGTGGCAGGTTGGTCAAATTAAAACACACGGTCGGCCTGGCTTAGTGGTAGAGCTTCGCCTCTAGCTGTGGGAGAGGCTTTCGGAAATCCGCCGTAGCGTGGTCCTTTTTCATTATTTTTGCTGTGCTACACCATATTACTTTTAATTGTCACGCATGCTGGACAATTGTTCGCATTAATTTGCAAAGTACGGGCCAACGGAATGTAAAATGTTGTCCTTGCAAATCAGTTTGACTCGTAGATATAACACGCGTTGTCATGGCAACCGATACACGTCACGTCTGCGACACAAATTCAGTTGTTGTGACAAGTGCTGCAAGCTAAACGTTCAGGAGTTGTTTCAGACATTGATCTAATGTTTAATGTGTCAGTTTTCAGTGGACTGAACAGCAGTAACCATGCGCTCATCTTCGGGGCATATATCAGAAGTAAGTTTTGGTTTGTTTCATTGCACACGTTAGCTGTAGGTTTCGTGCCAGAATCATTGGAAATTATTGGCGGGGTGAGGTGGCTCTCAGTATTCCTCGCAACCATCGCTATCTTCATCTACTCTCCTTAGATTTCAGGGGCTCTGTAAGCCACCAGGGGCTTTCTCAAGCTGCTAGGGGCCATCCCGCATATTTCAACATATTGTATGGTTTCAAATACATTGTATGCTCTGAGGCTGGCCCTTAGTATTCCTCACAGTAATTGCCAGCCCATAAGGAATCTTCTTGGCTCTCAGGGAGCCTTGTTCATCCATTAGGAGCCACTCTCAACATGAAGCGAATCCAAGTTCAATCTTCTGTGACTCTCAGGGACCCACTAAGCCCCCCCCCCCCCCCACCCCAGGGCCCTCCTACTTTTAGGGGCCCATCACAGTCCTCCATGGCCCTGTCTAGCTCTCATCTAGAGGGAATTTCAGCTCTGAGATTAGCCTTCGCCAGTAATCGTCAGGTCTTAGGGGTTCTGTTTATCCATCAGGGACCCTTTCAAATCTCAAGAGCATCCTAGCTATCTCTGGCCCTCAGGCGCCCTGTTTATTCCTCAGAGCCTTCAGTGCCCTTTTTATTCCTCAGCTGTAAGAGTCCTGTTCCAGCCGAGACTGCTATTTCCAGCTGGCATGGGCATTCCAGCTCTCGGGCGAGTCCCTTCTTGTCTGCACGGCCCTTGCCAGCCATCAGGGTGGATGTCTTCAGGCTTCAAGGGCCCTTTCCACACAAACCGTTAGAGTCAGATTCGCTTTAATTTTTTCCTCAGTTATACATTTGCCCCTACCCCTGGCATGCCACATCGGACTCACCAGGGGACGGCTTCCCCTCCGCCCCTTGGACACGCCATGGCGTGTCCAAGGAGAGGCTCCGGACAGCTAAAAGGCAGTGCACTGCCTTTTAGCTGTCCGGAGTCTCTCCATGCCCCTTTACGTTTCACTGGGAACCCTCCACTTTTGCCCGGACCGTCTCCGTAGCCAGGGGGACCTCTTCATCAGCGTGAGGCTCGCTGTCAGGTCTGAGTCCCTCTCCATGAGCGTAAGCCAAAGCCGATCCAACGGCCCTGCACATCCAGCCCGGGACCTTCCGTCGGCCATCTTTCACTGCTCAAGACACTCTACGTATGCCCAGAGGTCCCTCTTCCAAGAGCTTGGTACTTCTCGATCACGCAATGACCTCCTATACGTCTTCGGACCCCTCCGTCGGCCCAGGGGACCATCATGACGGCTTTGGGTCCTCTCCGACGATCCACGATCCTCCAGCAACTGCTGGTACTCTTATTCGGAGCATGGGTTCTCCTTAGCGAGCCAGGATCTCCTCTGCCTGGCCAAAGGCCTTTCTTCAACTGCTTGACCCCCTCCATCGGGCCAGGGGTCCTTGTACAGCCCGGCAGTACGTCATTGTACGTCCTAGTCATTGTTGTAGTCCTTGTACGTCCTTGATCCCATCCGTCGACCCAAGGGCCCTTTCTTACGGCCCGAAACCCCTTCCGGCATCTAGGCCGCCTCCGTCATCTTAGGGGCCCTCTTTGACCACCCAGGGCCTTTTTCGGTTGGCCGGAGGACCCCTTTCAAACATGTGGGCCCTCTGCATTAAGTCAAGGGCCCTTTCATTGGCTTGGGTCCCGTCGTCAGCTCAGAGGCGTTTTATTTCTCGGTGCCATCTCCGTCAGCCCTGGTCCCTTCCAACGATCTGGACGCCGTCCGTCGACCTGGAAGCCCTTCACGTTGGCCCAGCCCATGGTCCCCAGCCCATATTCCCCGGGGCCACTCTCCATTGACTTTAGCCATTGCCATCGGCTCGGAACCCTTTACGTCAGCTCAATGCCACTTTCGTCGGTCCAGAAGCACTTCACGTCGACCCTGAGACCCTTCATGTCGTCCCAGGGGGCCCTTGCGGACCTCCTGTACCGACGTCTTGAGGGGCCCTCGCGGGTCCCCTTGGCTACGCCACTGTCTGCTTCCCACTCTGTTTGTCTTTCCCATCTTACGCGATGTGCACAGCCTTTGTTTTCGAACCGATGTCACTGAGGATTTCCCGTCGACGAGAGGAAGACTAAAACTATCGAGGGAGACGCCTACATATTTTGCGCCAGCGATGCACTGTGGTAGCTGGCTGGCTGATCGTCCGTATGCCGTGGTTCACGCGCTGAATATATGTTGCAGATATATTTTAATAAACATGTTATGTAGCAGGTAGTGGTGATTGCTTCGTCGGCAACAGTGCTAACATAAACAAGGGGCCAAACACCGTGGTAAAAGAGAAGCAGGATGCAGCACGAGCGAGTTTAACGTGAAATATCAGAGACCTTTTGAGTACCTATGGGATTTACATTATTAGAAATACGAGTAGGTAATACAAATTAGGCTGTGTATTGCACGGCATTTTACGTTGCTTGCATTTTACTTCCTTACTCTCCACGTTGGTTCATGAATAGCAAAGGTGACAAGAAATATCACTCTTGCATGGCAGGCTATGTTTTTCTTTCAGAGCATGGTGCTTGTTCTTCACCGCATTACGTCCGCGCTTGCTATTGTGTATCACGCCATGTTTGACTGATTAGGCATGAGCAAGAAATCCCAACTAGTGAAAATTCCTTAGGGGAGGTCCTGCCCCCCCCCATCCCCCACACACATGTCCGCGCCTGTGTGATCAGAATATGGACGATGGAAATGCTGAGAAGGTGATTGACCTCACGCATCTAGTGTTGTTGAAATGTCGGCATTCCGCAGGCATTTGCCGCGTCGAGCCATTCAGCCATTCCCGATAAGCTGGGGTGGAGGGGGGATATTAGGATATGTGTGTCAATTGCATACATGCCGCGTTAATTAGCGTAAGCTGAAATGATTTTCTTGACTGCAATTTTAGAATCAATCATTTTAAAATCAAGAATATTTCAACTGCGCTGAGGATATGAATGCACTGGGTTTTTGATCACAGGGTTTTATTGAGATGTGAGGTGATGTTGGTGGGTATTGAGATAGGCAAGTTTTGATTGGGAATGCTGAGAATGCGATTAATCTCACGTATCTAATGTTGTTAAAATGTCGGCTTTCCGCATGCATTTACCACGTCGAGCTAGTCAGAGGGGGCAGGGGACCATGAACCCCCCCCCCCCACCAACATGCACCTTTGTGGAAGCTGAAAATGAATGATATGACGATGCATGGTAAGAATCGATACCACAGGAGATTGTAAAGCAGGAGGGAGGGGGGTGGGGTGGACGAAGGCCATCGTCTCCCCATGTAAGTCCTGTGGTCAGGATAGGTGGGACTAATGCCATCGTCTCCCCATGTACGCGCTGTGGTCAGGATAGGTGAGACTAAAGCCATCGTCTCCCCATGTACGTCCTGTGGTCAGGATAGGTGGGACTAAAGCCATCGTCTCCCCATGTACGCCCTGTGGTCAGGATAGGTGAGACTAAAGCCATCGTCTCCCCATGTACGTTCTGTGGTCAGGATAGGTGAGACTAAAGCCATCGTCTCCCCATGTACGTCCTGTGGTCAGGATAGGTGGGATTAAAGCCATCGTCTCCCCATGTACGCCCTGTGGTCAGGATAGGTGGGATTAAAGCCATCGTCTCCCCATGTACGCCCTGTGGTCAGGATAGGTGGGACTAAAGCCATCGTCTCCCCATGTACGCCCTGTGGTCAGGATAGGTGGGACTAAAGCCATCGTCTCCCCATGTACGCCCTGTAGTCAGGATAGGTGGGACTAAAGCCATCGTCTCCCTGTACGCCCTGTACTCAAATAGGTGGGCTAAAGCCATTCCCATGTACGCCCTGTGGTCAGGATAGGTGGGACTAAAGCCATCGTCTCCCCATGTACGCCCTGTAGTCAGGATAGGTGGGACTAAAGCCATCATCTTC